>LOEQ01001577.1:137425-162294 GCA_001685075.1 Bramus lutescens
TGGAAGAGCAGGCAATGCTCTTAACCTCTGAGCCATCTCTCCAGCCCCTATAACCAGTATTTAAACATAAATTTTGAAAATGCTATCAGTAAGATTTAGTTTTAATTAAAATTGTGAGCTATCTTAAAACCATTATTACAGCTTTCTCCTTCCCTCTGAAGAAGTCTAATCACCAAGGCTTGTGAGCAGAAATTCAAAAAGAACTAAGGGTTAAAATTGGGCTATTTTATAATCATCTACATCTTATAATAACTCTTATGGAAATGGCTTTTACTATATTACATATGTATACCAAATAACATGGGCCAATTTATGGTGTTGAGACAGCTTCTAAAACAGTGGAATGGGTTAGAGTTTGAGATACTGGACTGACAGGAGGTCAAATCTGTCAGCAGACTAAAGAATTTGTCTCAGTGGAAGATTGGAATTGAAAAGCTCAAAATACTCGTTTCAAAAATAAAAAAAAATTGTTCTGACTTCCAAAAAGGACAAATCAAACCAATCAAATTGGTCTCTTCCCTCTGTTCCTAAAGAGGTAAGGCAGGAAGTGCTAGAGTAGGAAGTACTGGTTCCAGCCTTAATGATGCTGTGTGACCTTGGCCAAACAACATCTTCACTGAGCCTCCGAAATTCACTTGTTAAATGGCAACAATAGCCCTTCTTGAAAGGCACTAGGATAAGCACCCAAGGGGATGAGGTAGGGGAAATACCATGGAAAAGGAAGTGTTGTACCCAAATGAACCCTCATGGAGAAGTATTCCCTTAAGTTTTAGCTTACTTACTTAATAACACTCCAAGTCACTATCTGAAAATGGCCACACTCAAGCTCATGACTTCACTAAACTCAAGAGTTACCTTTTGGAAATATTTTTAAGGTTAGTTTCTTAGGAGATGAAGAATAGTGATATCCAAATGTAGACTAAACCAAGAAAAAGTAAGTATGGATGGGTACAATACATCAAAAAAAAACTTGATTCTAAAGGGCATGGCAAGCGTAGACACAGGCAAGCTGCGATCAACAGGAAGCAGGGCCTGACCCAGATCCCGGGACGAGATGTGGGCTGAGGCCTGTGAAGCATGAAGAGCAGACAACAGCTGGGAACTCAGGAAGGGAGTGAATCAAGCTGCAGCTTTTCATGCTCCTGGAAACATACAGCAGGGATGACAACAAATGACAGTTACATGAAAGCAGAAATCACATTCCTTGCTGATTTTCTCCATCATCGTTTTGGCAAACTGAGTGTTTTTTTTTTTTTNNTAAACCACCCCCATCCCTGGCAGTATCAATGTGACACAGAGTTTCTCTCTGGAAGCCACAGTGAGGAAATCTGATTTTATTGAAAATGGGAGTGCTATCTCCCTAACCCGGAGATCAGCTTTTCGGCATGCTCTCAAGTTTAGACCTCCTGTCTCTCCAGTCTTCCCGATCTCCAGAAGAGTTGTGAGGCTGACCAATGGATCCCCTCAATGTTTCTGATGGCAGAAGGATTCTACTACTCATGAGATGGCCCTCATAAGATAGAACTGCTTCTCTAAAATGCCACCTGGCTCCTCTTTTGAGAAATCTGTAACTCTAGCCTTAACTTCGCTTCCGCAGTCATCATCTATGTTGGCCAAATGAACACCTTGCCTCTGGCTTCCACAGTCACCTCATGTGCACAGACTCACACACACCTGTACACACTTAAAAATAATATAAACAAAAATCTTTAAAAAAATGGTGCTTCAATCTCCTAGTTGGAGTCAGAACATAATCATTTTGTCCTAAGGCTATTTAACAACTTAAGGAAAACAGGCCCAGGAGAGTGCTATCCAAATAAATGAGAAAGCAGCTGCTGTTGTAACTGAGGTCAAACCTATTTTATTCCAGTTTTCTAAAGATTCTAAGAGATGATGGTGGTGGTTGAACTGATGTCCATACAGCTTTCATTCCGAGGTGAGGGATTATCAGCTCAGCAATGGCAAGCTAAGACCATTTTATGCTAGAGTACAAAATGTAGAGTGGAGACCCCAGAGCAGGGGGTTTTCAAATTGTGGGTCATGAACCTTTAGTAAACCTCAATCTCCCCAAAATATTTACATTATGATTCATAACAGTAACCAACAGTTAGAAAGTAGCAACAAAAATAATGTTAGGGTTGGGGGTCACTATCACATGATGAGCTGTGTTAAAAGATCACAGCATTAGGAAGAATGAGAACCACTGCTCAAGTGGATTAAATCCCTGCTAATGCTACTAACAGCTTGTGACAGAGATAAGCCCACTTCTTTTCACTGGGTCTATTTCCTCACCTACAAAATGGCTGAACAGACTACAGCATTTTTACATCAGAGAGCTGTCAGGGTTGCCTATGGGACAACGCTACAAAATAAAACATTCTGGACGAGGTTGTTATGTTCCATACCATGACCTAATCTTCCAGGATTAATATAAGGAAAACAGAAAAATGTTAAGAAACACAACTCTCTTCACAGATTATGAGTATTAACCACACGAACACAACACACACACACACACACCACACACACGCGTGCGAAAGAAACACAAAAGAAACTTTAAAAGTAGAAACCAGAAACACACACATCCTGCTGTGAATGGGTTTATTACATCTGATAAAGGTTACCCATTGCCATTTGATGAAACATGCTCTTCAGTATTTTCTCCATGGAAGGATGCTGCTCTTTGCCAAAGAAGCAACTCTTTGCACATGTCAAGAGAAATATACACATATGTACAAAGAGTCTCATTTCATTCAGCTTCAGCTAAGCTCATGTATTCTTTAGCAAACACTCCTCTGTTTGATTTGTAGTCAGCTTGGTTACCCAGCACTATTTGGGTTTCAAGGCTTAATTTATTTGATTATATTCATTCCCGCTCTCCATCTTCCTTCCAGCACAGCAATTCGAAGCAGTAAGAGAATCTATCATGTTCCCTTATGCAAAGACTTTTTCAGCTTTATGTCAGCAATCTGGAACTACCTCTTCTTTTTAATAACAGTAAGAAAAGGCACTAATGTAGCTATCATGTTTTTCTACACCACTGCTATTTTCTATTTCTATTACGTAGTATGATATTAATATGCTACAGGATCAGTTTTTACCCCTTATAGAAGGTGCTGAGACAGGTCAGGCTGGTCAGTTTAGGAAGGGAAAAGTAAGCCAGCTTCTTCTAGTTGAGATGGACCACCTCTGCACCTCATTTAATAAACTGTACATCTTTGCTTCCCAGTAGGTCTCCAAGGCCTGCTGAGAGTGGACACTGGCATTTGTGTTGAATTATTCTGGTTGAGAAAATGGGAGAGAAGCTTGTTTCAATCCGGGCACTCTTTCTGCTTTCATAAGCCTGTGAAGATACTAAAATTGAAGCATCAGAACAAACAGAAGCTGATGATGGCAAGAGAAGAAAATGAGGCTGATGAGATGATCTCACACGGCAGAAGTAGTATTCAAATTCTGGTGGTTTTGGCTCTAGATTTTGCTTTCCTCCCTCCCTCCTTTCTCAAAAATGAGTGCTTGTGCACTTTTTAACAGTAGCAAACAATCAAGAATTTAATTTATTTGTTTTGCTATCATCTTGAAGTTTCTTCTATTTCCAAGCTCACTTTTCATTTGGCTGAGAATAAAGCAGTCTAAATCTAGATCCCAATATCATGCAGCTTCATTTGTAAAGACTATGCAAGTAAATGCCATTTGTGTTTACTGTATGAAAAAACCTGCTACTAGTTATTTTAAGAATATATCTAGGTAGCAATGCTCTCCCCTTATCCACAGTTTCAGTTACCAACAGTCAGCTGCAGTCCAAATATGTTAAATGAAAATTTCAGAAATAATTCATAAATTTTATACAGCATAACAGTGTTGAATCTCAGTACTGCCCAGTCACTTAGCAGCCAACACGGGGATCAGGTTCGAGTGCTTTGGCATCGCGGCACTGTGTTCAAGTAGTCCTTATTTACTTAATAATGGCCCCACAGTGCAAGAATATTGATGTGGGCAACTCAGATATGCCCCAGAGATGCCATAAAGTGCTTCTTGCAGATGAAAAAGTCAAAGTAGAAAGACACTGAGAGAAAGAGGGGAAGGAGGGTTAGAGAGACTGGAGTCCACACTCACACTACACTGAGAGGATAGTGAATCTTTATGTAAATCTATTTTATGATTAGTTAATGCTGTTAAATCTCGTATCATACCTGGCTTATAAATTAAACTTTACTCTAAATACTTATGTAAAATAGAAGTGAGTATACATAGAGTCTGGTACGCTCTCCCGTTTCATTTATCTACCAGGAGTCTTAGCACGTTGTGGACAAAGAGAGACAACTCACTGCATTTTAGAATATTATCTCATTACAGTAATCAAGTAAAGTAGGTAAATATATATTTTGCATTACCTACAGTTCTAATTAACTATTTGAAAAAAGTGCTATAGAATGTCCACATGCGGGGCTGGAGAGATGGCTCAGCAGTTAAGAGCATTGCCTGCTCCTTCAAAGGTCCTGAGTTAATTCCCGGCAACCACATGGTGGCTTACAACCATCTGTGATGAGGTCTGGTGCCCTCTTCTGGACTGCAGGCATACAGGCAGATAAACTATTGTATACATAAAAAAAAAGGAATGTTCACATGCACAAGTGGGCTTCCATGGTCCACTTAAGGCTCTTTCTCACCAGGAGGACATTTTAGGGGTTGGGGCTCTACTCTCAAACCAAAGCCTTGACAATGCCAAAAGTTCAGATGGAAAAGAAAGGGCATAATAGGCACTAGAGAATTCCCTTTCCAAAGACCTAACTTCTCCAGAGAGTCCCCTTGGCTTCATCTTTGGATGGTCCAGGGCGGCTGGTGGGCAAGTACCGAAACTCACAGAGCTTGGATTTTTATTCTAATTTCATCGTAATACTGCAACATCTGATTTAACCCCTTGAAGACGCTAACCTAACCAAGCCCTAACCTCCCAGTAAAGTATCACTCAGAGAAGAGCTGAATATTGATGGGACCTGGTCCATTTATTTTCACAGATCAACCCAGAAAGACCATGGTGAATACAGATTCAGTGTCTTCTGTCTCAAATATCCCCGGGGTGTAGAACATAACTGAATTAGAAAAGCCATATAACCAGAATGACTGGATTTCACTATTCACTCATTGTTAATTAACCTCAGCTAGGGTCTTTCTGCTCCTCAACAAAATGTGTATGTTACTCTTTTCTTGATGGCAAGTAAGGAAATGCTCACCCCACCACCATTACAGAGGAGTGGTTTGTATTGGGGGGAAACAGGGTGAACTTCCAGAGCGTTAGGAAGTTTGTTGGGGAGTTGGGGGTCAATTCCAGCTCTTGTAACTAATGACTTTGGTAAGTAGGGAGAATAATGCCAAGACTCACAGTATGACCAGGAAATTAATGAGAGGTCTGCTCGAGAAGCTTAAGGAAACAGGGTGTCTATGTCAGCAATAGTAATACTGGCTTAGGTATTGTTCCATGAACCCAATAAAGAAACGGTGAAAGCAAAGATATCACTGGCCCCTTTCTATCATCCTAACAGTCAACTGCACAGGAAGAATGGGGAACAGTCAAGACAGTAGTCTCCTCCATCTTTTTCTCACCTAGGTGAGGATAGACAGAAGAGTGGAAGCAAGAGACAAGAGATGAGGAGCATAGAACACAAATGGACTGGTTGCTTGCCAACTAGTAAGAAATAAAAGCCTGTGCTTATGATATACTTTTCCATGTTTTTGTACCATAGAAAATTATGCTGAAATATTAGCATTAGAAAATTAGAACTGAATACTCATACAGCAAATATTTAAGAAGTCCTACTTACTATGGGCCAAGAATTTTTCTATAAGTTCATCAGAACTTAGTTGAAACAGAGTATTTGCTTTTGTTACATACTGTGTTAGATGGTAACAGTCTTGGAGATGGACGTGGGGGGGGTGGAGATCAAGCACTACAAGGTGCTGAGGGCTGTTTGTAATTCTGAAGAGGGATAGAGAAGATTTTATGGAAAATGTTACATCTGACCAAAACGAGAGAACTGAGTTATCATGGGGAAAGTGTGCAAAGGGCAAAGGTCTTATAACTCAGGAACAGACAGTGGAGTGGGAAGAACAGAAGATGAGGCAACAGAGAAAACACAGGAAGAGGTAGACAGGCCAGACGAAGAATAGGCTTGTTCTATGCCTGGAATAAAAAGCCTTTGTTAGCATGGCATTCCGGGATGGATAAATATATAGACAGCCGTGTGTGGGCAGAAAAATGGCTGTGATAGAGTGTGTGGAGAAAACGCCTGTTGGCATCCCCAGGACCCATGCAGATCTGTCAGGACATACTACAGAGTCCTGAGGGCCACTGCTACCAGATGTCTAACAATGTATTATCCCACTTGTTTCAAGTGAAGACACAGGGCATACAGCAATGCCTGGGAAAGCTCTGCCAAAGCATTGTCCCACCTTTTCCTGAACTCATGGGCTGCTTCTATCACCATCACTACCATCCTGGGTTGGTGTTAAATTAGCCAATTAACAACAACAACAAAAATCCCCACATAAATGTAGCTTCCGATGGCTAATTCATTTTTATTAATTGTCTAATTGAACACTGCTTTTAGATCTGTACTAAGAGTGGTTATGGGTGAACACACTAGCATGCTGCATGCTTTCTCTCACTTTTAACTCCCATTTCAGGCCACATTTCCCACGTATGTGGAAAATCCAGGGTAAGGTAAGTTACTGGTTCTACTCTATCCTCATACCTAATGCCTCCAACATGTTGTCTGGAGGTTTACTCTTCTGTAGCTGGCCCTTATTTTTGCATTCTGCAGAAGCTCCAGAGAAGGAAGGAGATGGCTGCTGTCAGGGAGATCTCCACTTGATTTTTTCCAAATGCAGCAAGCAGAGTTCCACAGAGAACAAGCAGACACTCTGAGCAGAAGCACAGCTGAAAACAAGGCAAAGCAGCAACTGAAGACAAGACTCCATATTATCCAGGGGCTTCCAGATAGCTTCACATATAAGCCTGGACCTCTTTTGGGAACCCAGATCCCAGCCCTGTAAGAGTCTACTATATAATATCCCTGCTACCTCTGTACTCAAATGCGAAATGTCAGGGTGTATCCTAGTTTTGTGTTTCAGGGTCACCATGCATGGCTATGTATAACTGGGCTTTTTCCTCAGTTAAATAAGAATAAATGTTAAAATGTAAACAGAATTCTTACATGTATAAAATTATTCATTGTAAAGCATGTAAAAGCATTAGTGAATACTGAGTACCTGCTGAAGTAATTCAGAAGAGTTCTACACTAAACTGCTGTGTTGAAAAGACCATGTGACTAGACAATGAGGAAGTTTCTAGTAGGTGCATTGAACCCCAAATCTGGATGGATATTTTATTTTTGTTCTTTCAAGGGATTCTACTGTGGTGGTTTAGAAGATATTGGCCTCCATAGGCTCATATATCTGAATGCTTGGTCCCCAGTTGGTGGAACTGGTTGAGAAGGATTAGGAGATATATTACTGGGGGCAGGCTTTGAGGTTTCTACAGACGCCTCAGATTCTAAGTTCTCATTCTCTCGTTCTCTCTCTGTCTCTCCTTCCCTCCCTCCCTTCCTCCCGCTCTCTTCCCCTACCCTTAAGGTTGTGGATCAAGATGTGAGCTCTCAGAAGAGAGGACTTTCAAGCCCAATGCTTCCCAGAACTGTTAGCAGACCTAGAAACTGCTCTCAGGACTCTTTTGATCACTCTTTCCAATTGGCTCACATATAAAGTTCTGGAGACAGACCACACCTTGTTATGCTCATTATATGTCAACTAATGTGATTTAAGAAGCAACTTCTTACCTGATACTTGCTCCTACAGAAAGTACTTATGTAGGATTACTGATATTGTCAGACACACCCATCCGATATATCATGCTACATACAGTGGGGAGCTGGGGCAACAGGATATCTAAACTCTTCATCTTAGGAAGCATGAGGATCCCTGAAGGAGAAGATGGGGTAGAGAGCTAGCAGGGATATGGATTTCTGTTCAGTTGGCATCCACAGATACAGAATTTGCAGTGAGACACACACTATGCAAAAGGCTAAACAACTAGGCCAGTGAAGTGACACTCACAGCTGTGAGAAGGGTTGGAACAAATAGATTCTACAAAATGCATGGATTCCTAAGACTATGCCAGAGGCAGGTCCAGACAGGGTACCCAAAGGAAAGCCTGTTAAGAGCTGCATCTTTTTTCACCCTACTATGTTGAGCCCTAGATGATTTTACTACCCACCTCCTTATCCCTATAGAGAGCCCCTGGCTAGGAGGTGAACAGGAGGTGAAGTGGTTTTTCCACACTGGTGTCTGGTGCTGAGATGAGTTATGGGTGCACTCTCATCTCTCTCTATCAAGATAAGGTGCAGCTCTCTGTGGGAAATGCAGGCAGATATATATCAGTGCCCTAAGCAACAGAGATAAATGTCATAACTCCAGCCCCTGTCCATAAATACTCAGCAGCGGGAACAACTTTAAACAGCCCACTGTGGCCAGAAGAGGCAGAATTTAGTGGGCTTTGTGACTTGCTCATGTGCTGAAAAAGCGCTTTTAGGAGAGTGTTAAATAGGCACATTACGCAAGCTCATAGAACCAAAATAAATAAGGCATCCTCCTTCTGTGGACACCACCCACACTGAGAGGCTACACGCAGCAGCAGGGAGAGCTGGGGACGTTACAGAACTGACTGAGCCTGCTCTTGAGCCAGTGACCTTCAAACTGGGGCAAACTGGGGGAGGCAAGAGGGAAGGGAGGGGAGTCTCCATAGGCATATCCTTGTGTAGTCTAGGGAGATTCCTTCTGAATTAGTGGTATTGAAACAAGAGAACACGCTGCTAGTTGTCACCTGCTGCCCTGTACCTCCTGGAGACTGGTAACTTGCTGGGGTGTATCCAGTGGAAGACTTCTTGGTATAGTATCCTATATGATCAAGGTGGCTGCTCTTTGCCTTTATAGTCAGGACAGCTTGCCTTTTGTACCAAGCTCTGTTCCTAAACAATCAACTGGCTCATCTTGTCAGATCAAAGAAGCTCTCCAGCTCCGTAGAGATGGATATATTAAGTATCAATCATGCATATTATTTTACAATATAATCACTCTGACAATTAATCCACAAGAAATATTGCTCTCCAGATCCTAACATCTGCCAAGACAAATACAAAACTCTGGGAAAGTAGTCACAAGGAGGAAGACTGAGCTCCCACAGGAGAGAGGCTGCAACATTAATAGCTGAGTACCTAAGAGAGAAAAGGAGCAGGCCTTTTCTAAGGCCTTGCTTAAGTCTCTTTAATTCCTTTTTCAGAGACCTACAGAGCCATGTCTAACCAGAGAAATATAATCAAGTAGAAATGGAAGGGGCACCATCTTACCTTCTAATAGCAAAGGCTCATTGCATCAGGAGGGTTACACTCAGTATTCTGGAGGCTAATGTATCCATAGATAAGATCTTCAGCATATGCCTCCATTCAAAGCCCCACTGTTAACTTACTGAAGATGCTGTCCTGTGTAGTCAGGTCTCCAGGACAGTGTATAATCAATAAATACTTGCTAAAGGGAAGGTAGGGGAAGGAGAGGTGACTACTAATTCTTTGCTGAAGAATACTTGCCTAGTCACCCCAAATACCTTCCAGTCTCTATTACTTGGCCTCCATCTTGGCCTATAGAGTACTTATAGGAAGACTTAAATTAAAAACTTAATTTTTAAAATCTGTTTATGTTGGTGATGAGTTTTGAACTCAGGGTCTCATGCACGATGAGTAGATACTCTGCTACTGAGTAGCAGCAGGAGAGACCAGAGGAGGAAAATGGATAAGCAGTTGCTGAAGAAATGACAATCAACAAGAGCTGTTTTCCAATAGCTTCCAACCTAAGTAAAAAGAACCTGCAGATGGAATAGATAAAAGATTTCACTGCATCAAAAGCACTTTCCTTTGGACTTTTCTTTTCACTGCCCAATTAGCATTATAATAGATCAACTAAGGGTTCGGTGGGAGTTAAGTGAGACGAAAGGAGAAATCCACTCAAAAACTCTGGGCCCAAAGTCTCATTCAGGATCCATACACAAATGCCTAACTCCAGCTTGGGTACTCAGTGGTGGAGTGAGTACCCACGATTCTGATTCCCAGAACCTCCCGAAGTTTACTTCATGTCTACCTCTGTTTGACTAGAGAAAGGGAGAAGAAAAAGAAGCAAGAATAAATAAAATAATAAAGAGTAAGTACGCTTAAAACTAAAATCTTGGAAAAGAAATGTGAACTGGAATGCACAGGAGGGAGGAAAGGCCCCAGCACTGCGCTCCTGTACCCCTAGCAAATCTTGGCTGTCAGGCAGCCCCACAACTCTTTCCTTCAGCAACATCCTTCTCAACCATTGGTAGTTGGCTTTTCTTAAAGGGTGCGTGCTATGGTCACCCAGCTTAGGAAAAATGGCCAAAAGTCTGTTAATACAGTGAATCTGTTTTACAGGCATCTACATAAATAAAAATGTCCCTGCTAATTACTGGCCTCAAAATATTCAAATTTGACAAGCAACATCAGAAAACAAACTCACATTTTTGTAAGCTGTCACATCAAAAATGAGCTATCATCACAGAAAGCTACAGCAAACAGGCATAAAATGTAACTGAGCTGCTTTCCTCTGCAGCTGACAGATCTGCTGGAGATCTCCAAAGGCTCCTAAAGCCACAGGGCAAGAAAAATACAAGAGAGCTAAAAGGTCTTGATTGTCTGCCTAAAGCTAAGGGGTTCACACAAGTTAGCTCGCTCCTGTTCCCAAGCTGGTCCTATCAATTTGCACCTGTACGGCTGGTGTGTGCCTTTTGGAAATCAGTGATGATCTCTTTTTATGTTTAGTCTACATTCCTTCAGGTAGACCAGTCTCTGGAGACTTAGAAATTCATGTTGCTGCCACAAATACAACTTCTGAGCCAAAATACTCAATAAAGGTTATCCAACAAAAAACCACGAACAAAGACTGGGCGAAGTGGTACAGGCCTTTACTTCCAGCACTACTGAGGCAGAGGCAGGTATATCTCTCTGAGTCAAAGGCCAGAACTGCAGCCAGAGCTTCACAGTGAGATCCTGCCTCAAAATAAAAGACACCAAGACAAAAGCTGTCAAGCAAGGAACCTGCAGGCAAGAACATGAAGAACATTTTTGCTTCCTGTTTTCTTTTTGGTTCAGAGCTCAGCCTTTATTGTCTGAGCTATCTTTTTTTTTAAAAGAAAGTCAGTCAGTCAGTCGGTCAGTCAGTCAGTCTGTCCGTCAGTCATTCAGTCCGTCAGTCCGTCAGTCAGTCAGTCAATCCGTCCGTCAGTCAGGTCAGTCAGTCAGTCAGTCCATCCGTCCGTCCATCCGTCTGTCAGTCAGTCCGTCCGTCAGTCAGTCGTTAGTCAGTCAGTCAGGTCAGTCCGTCCGTCAGTGCGTCCGTCCGTCCGTCAGTCAGTGCGCCTGTCCGTCAGTCAGTCCTTCCGTCAGTGCGTCCGTCAGTCAGTCCATCCGTCCGTCAGTCAGTCAGTCGTCAGTCAGTCCGTCAGTCAGTCCATCAGTCAGTCCGTCTGTCCGTCCGTCAGTCAGTCAGTCAGGTCAGTCAGTCCGTCCGTCAGTCGTCAGTCAGTCCGTCAGTCAGTCGTCAGTCAGTCAGTCAGTCAGTCAGTCAGTCAGTCAGTCATCAGTCGTCATGTGGTTGCTGAGAACTGAACTCAGGACCTTTGGAAGAGCAGGCAACGCTCTTAACCGCTGATCCATCTCTCCAGCCCTGGTTCAGCTATCTTTACACACCTTGTTCTCTATTTACTATTGAAAAAAATGGAGACTTCAAAAATTAGTAGACACAGTGGTTCATGTCAATAATCTGAAAGGCCTGTCATAGGTAAATCATAAGTCCCAGGCCAGCCTGGGATATGCATTAAGACCCTTGCTTTAAGCAACAAGAAAGTAGATAAATTTACACTTACTTGGAACATACTTATTAAGTATTGATTATAAGCCAGGGACTGTTAGCCTTGGAGCAAACACAAGCAACACATCAGGAATTAAGGTCTGTTGGAAAAGTCCTCCATTAAACAAACAATGTGTAAGTGGTGGGAGAATTTCAGAGCACAGAGATGACGGACTGGAAAGGGCCCCAGGAGAACAGCACTTAGATACAGACAAAAGATTCAACAGGAGCTCCTTCCTTCAATGTGACAAAACTAGATTCTTTAACCCACAAGCTCAAATGGAACCAGGAAAAGAAATAGTCTCCTTGGTTAGAGGAAGTAGCCTTTTCTTTTTCCAGTGGTACCTGAGGCCATCTGATGGCCCCATAATATCTTAGAAGAGCCAGATCCAGGATTATAAAAAGCCCTCATCTTGGAAAGCCTTTACTCATTTAGTCCCACATTTCCACCTCTCACTTTTAGCCACCAACAAATTATCTTTATGTTGTAGAAGGAATCCTGCAGCCTTAAGATCTAAAGGAGAATCATGCCCCCTTTAGACATGGTTGGTCTCTCTACATAGCAGAAGCCGACCTTGAACTTATGATCTTCCTGCCCCAGCCTCTAGAGTTCTGGGAGTACAGGTACCACCATGCCTGGCTCTCAACTCCTCTTTTAATATGGTATGAACATTTACCATGAGCTCTATCCTCATAACATATCTGGAAACACACATTTCTAACAATGGGCGTGATGCTGTGCATATGATGCTGTGATATGTAGAACTCTAATTCACCCTGAATAGCTGAGCTGCTGAATGCAGCTACACATTCACTCTCCTTTAAGCTCTTGGCAGTCACCACTCACTCTACTCTGTTGTTATGTGTGTGGATATTTTACCTAAATATTTGTGTAACCATGTAGTATTTGTCCTCTGGCGAGGGTTTTTTCATCTAGCATAATGACCTGAAGGTTGGTTTATGTAGCTGTGGTTAATGATAGGATCCCCCTACTTTCTAAAAGGTCATATAACATTTCTTTGCACGTCTCTACCATGTTTTCTTTATCCAAGTCTTGGCTACTGTGAACAACTCTGCAATGGATACTGGGATACGAATATTTCTTGAGATACTGATTTCATTTCTTGAATATTTATAATATTCAATTAATAGATTATATGACAGCTCTATTTTTGAAGTTTCTGAAGAATCTGATAGATGTGGTAGGGTACACTTGTGACCCCCAAGGCAGGATGGCTGCCACAGCTTGAATGTCAGCTTGGGCTACAAGGTGAACCTGGTCTAGCAGTGAGGGACCTTTCTTTTTCAAAAAAGGTATTCAAAATTGGAGAATCTCCATATTGTTTCCCACAGTAGCAGAAGTATTTTACAATTATACCAACAATTCACAAGGGTTGCAATTTCTCCACATCTTTGCTAACATTTACTATCTTTGATTTATTTGCTAACATCCACCAAATTGGCCAGATTTTTTAAGAGTCTATAATCTTATACACATCTGAGATTGAATCAGCAGACCACTGCCACCTGATATTGTCTGCATACTCTTCTGGGTGGTAGGTTAATTGGCCCATTCTGTTTTTCTACACAGACAACCTGACTATAGGAGACAAGGAAGAAGGCCAAACTATTTTACTTCCATCTTAAGAATTTAGAGGAAACAAACTTGCAGGAGGTGGGAAAGCTGAAAGAACAGAGAGTTTAACACTCCAAGTGATTTGAGAGAGAACAGGGATTCATTTCATTCCTGTTCTGTTTTCTCATCTTTTCACTTCAAATCTCTTCACAATTGCACTGTTCCTGTAAAATGAGGTGTGGTCAGAATGACAGACCAGTGCAGATGGCTTTGCAAAGAGCCTCCATTTCTTTAATATGGAAACTGAGGATAAGAGGCAAAGCACACACTCAAACAACTGTGAGTAGGCATACTCACTAGTGTGTGTGTGTGTGTTTCTGTGTCTGTGTAATGCTTCATAATTTCCAAATCTAGAAAGAAGCCAGGGAGGGAAGGCTAGACTCTTTCCACTCAAGAGTGAACTGAGCGGTGAATACTTACATTACTGGAAATGTGTTAGGAATACCATACTCCTTGACACACAGCATAGACAAGCCTCAGAGGCCACATTCTGGGGCCTATCAGGATACCAGAACTCACTGGGGGCCCAGCGACCAGTCCTTCCAAGCTCTCACCCAACATAAGCCCAGAAGTCCTCACTCAGCATTCCATTTGTCTTTCAAGCACAGCAGAGAAAAGAATGGGGGAGGGTAAGTCTCTTTATCTTCTATTCAGCATAAATGGCAGTTCAGGAAATAACAAGGGACAGAAAAACAAAATGATGGAGCACTAAACACAGCTGGCATTAGCGCTGACAAAGGCTCAGAGAAGCACCTTGTTCTCCTTTGGAGGATCTAACCTGCACTTAACCCTGTGCTCCAGCCAGATCCTGACACAGGAGGTCGGAGGGAGGAGAAGGAGCTGGGTACAGACCAAGCTGATGTTTAAAAGTGCAGATTACTTCTGAGATGTGCAGTTAAGATTTCACAACCAGGCACATGCTGTGGATGAGATGCTTTTTTGCCCCCCACAAAACAAAACAACAAAAGAAACCAATACAGAATTTTCCCTTGGTTGTTGTTGTTTCCCTTGCTCTGCAATGCTGTTGGGAGGAGTGATTCCGTTTTAAATGTAATAGTTAAAGCTGTAAGTGTATGCACATTTCATCTCCATGCAAACATTAAGAGATTAAACTGCTCCTACTTTAACTTGACTCATTAAAGGCAATCTTCCAACTAAGTATTGAACTTGAATTGCCTTTAAGTCTGATGCAAATAAAGGCCAAACTATTTTACTTCCATCTTAAGAATTTAGAGGAAACAAACTTGCAGGAGGTGGGAAAGCTAAAAGAAAAGAGTAACACTCCAAGTGATTTGAGAGAGAACAGGGATTCATTTCATTCCCGTTTTCTGTTTTCTCATCTTTTCACTTCAAATCTTTTCACTTCAAATCTCTTCACAATTGCACTGTTCCTGTAAAATGAGGGGATGTGAAAGTTAAGGTTCTCATGGCAACTGTTAGTCCCACGATTCACACAGTAGTATGGGCAATTACTAATTGGGCGGCTGCTAAAGGTGAACCCTTAATCCTTATTATGCTGTGTGTGTGAAGGGGATGAAATAGCATTCTAATAGAATTTTAATCTTCTTTCTTAAGTTATATGTTTTTAAATTTAAGGCCCTAAAAATAAACAAAACCAAAACTTAGTCAGGAGGTGGCACCTTTAATCCCAGCACTCAGAAGCAGGCGAATCTCCAAGTTCAAGGCCAGCCTGGTTCACAGAGTGAGTTCCTCGACATCCAGGGCTACACAAAGAAACTGTCTTGGGGGAAAAAAAAAAGAAAAAGGAAAAAACAACAACAACAACAACAACAAAACAAAACCAAGAAACAAACCTCATATGTGAGAGATGCCTGCTTTCTTCCTATCAAGGGAGTTGGTTCAGTAAGGGCCAATGTTCTGGGCATCCCTCATCTGTCACAACTTTGGTCTATTGCCCACCCACTACAACTTGATGGCCCTTCCTCTCCCTTATCTTTGAGTCTTTTTTTTTTTTCTTTTTTAATGTAGCCCCTGCTGGCCTTGAACTCACTTGCCTCAGCCTCTAAGGGCTGAGGTTAAAGGCACCACCACAGCCTGGAGAGACTATGAGACTGGACACACCAGTCAGAGGAAACACAGTCACCAACTGCACTGGCACAGAAACCAAGTGAATTTCTAGCTCAGTGTGCTTGATAGCTGTGTTTGGTTCACTGTACAACTTTTTTTTTTTTCCAAAAAATGAATTGCCTTGCTTAACGGCTTTCATCACTGAGATTATTCTTGGCTTGTTTCTAATACAGATAAAACCAATAGCACAACAAAGCTATAACCACAACAAGCAAAGGAGGAATATAAGGAGGACAGACTATGGTGAAGAAGGGGCACATTCTGGAGACAGGATCAAAGAATATACCTAAACAAACAGCTTGCCTTAGAGATACTGATAAGAAAATTCAACGCAGCTTCTCAACTTGGTGCCAGCAAAGAAGCTCACGGTCCTCATCTCATTAGTTTCTCTTATGAGGAACTAGATCGATGACATTAGCATTAGCCCTTGGCTAGCTCACCTTTGAGCTCAGGACACTTTAAAACTAAGCTCTGTCATCCAATTAGAGTGTTTATATGATGAACCAAGGGAAGACACAGGCTGTCTTCTGAACTGTCATCTCCTACTCATACAGATTACATTTATGCCAGGGTGAAAATTTAATCAACTCAATTTACTGATCAGCTGACTTGATTTCAAACTCAAAATGTAAGAGTAAGAACAGTTCATAAGATCATGGCCTTGAAAGAACATTAGCTACTACTTAATATAATCCAAAGTGACACAGCTAGGGCTATAACCTGTACTTAGTGATTTGGGGAACAGAGCCTATGAAAGTACATACAAGGAAAAGCAGTTACAGGGAAAGACGTGTGTGTTATATGCAAGCGGTAGAATCTGGACAAGAAACACAACCTACCCACTGAACTTTCATTTAAAAGTATTTCTAATTCATCTCTCACCAATTTTGTACCATGGAATTGGCTTTCTATCAATTTCCTGCTGCAAGGTAAAGTAAAATCTCCCTACATTCCCCAACAGGGTCAAAGAGCAATGGGGGTTAAAGGATGTGACTAGGAGACAATAAAGACTTGGGGGCCACAAAGTGGCTCAGCTCGACAACTTGACAACCAGGTTTGGATCCTCAGAAAACATAAGTTGGCAAGAGAGAACTGACTTCGGAGAGCCGTTCCTTGACCTTCACATGTGTGACCCCCCTGCCCATTTAAATCAAAGCCTCTGGAGGTAGATGTTAATGGTGGCTTCAATATTTGCTGCTTTGAAACCAAGAGCATTTTGAGGAAGATGAGTGTACATTCCAATACGGTATTCATTTCATCGAAAATTCTGGAAGATGTAGCATGAAGTGGGCTTGGGCTGGTGGGAAAGATGACGAGAGTGCAAAGTTGGAAGAAAAGTCTTCTCTTTAAAATCTCGTGCTGCAGTCAACAAGGCAAGACGGCAGCCTACAAAATGGGAAAAGATCTTCACCAACCCCACATCAGACAGAGGTCTGATTTCCAAAATATACAAACAACTCAAAAAGCTTAACATCAAAAGAATAAATAATCCAAAAAAACAAAAACAAAAACAAAAAACCGAAGTACAGACCTAAACAGAGAACTCTGAACAGATGAAGCTTAAATGGCTGTAAGACACTTAAGGAAATGCTAAACATCCTTAGCCATCAGAGAAATGAAAATCAAAACAACTCTGAGATTCCATCTTACATCTATAAGAACGGTCAAGCTCAAAAACACTGATGACAACTTATGCTGGAGAGGATGTGGGGTAAAGGGAACACTTCCGCATTGCTGGTGGAAGTGCAAACTTGTACAGTCACTTTTGAAATCAGTATGGTGATTTCTTAGAAAATTAAGAAACAATCTATCTCAAGACCCAGCAATACCACTTTTGGGTATAAACCCAAAGGATGCTCAATCATACCAGAAGGACATGTGATCAACCATGTTCACAGCAGCGTCATTTGTCACAGCCAGAACCTGGGAACAACCTAAATTGCCCTAGACCAAAAAATGGATAAAAAAAAGATGTGGTATAATTAATTATACAATGGATGGAGTACTACACAGCAGGAAAAAATGATATCTTGAAATCTGTGGGCAAACCGAAGAATCTAGAAAACATCATACTGAGTGAGATAACCCATACCCACGAAAACAAATATAGTATGTACTCACTAATAAGTGGCTTTTAGATATAAAGCAAAGAAAAACCAACCTACAATTAATTCACAATCCCAGAGAACCTAGACAACAAAGAGGACCCTAAGAGAGACATACATGGATCTAATCTACATGGGAAATAGAAAAAGACAAGCTCTCCTGAGCAAATTGGGAGTGTGGTGATTATGGGAGAGGGTAGAAAGGGAGGGGAGAGGAAAGGAGGGAAGCAAAATAAATAGCTCAATAAAAACAAACAAAAAAAAAAACACTTCAGGCCAGAAAGAGAAAAAAATAGATGAATAAAATCTTGTGCTGTGAAATTCTAGACAAGGAGTCCAGGGTCCTGGGATATGAGCTACCATTTGTGTCTTTAAAAAATTATGACTGTGTGTTTCTAGGTGTGTGGGTAGGTGCACATGCCAAGGTGCATAGTGGAGGCCTGACAACAACTTCAGAGCGTTTGTTCTCTCCTTTAATGATCACATGAGTTTTGTAGACTGATCTTAGGCGGTCAGGCTTGTGCCCCAAGCACTTTACCTGAGTATTTTGCTGGCCTCTAATCATGAGTTTTCGTTGGTAGGCTGGAAAGCACTGGGTGTGAGAGTCCTCTTTCTCTGGTCAGCTATAGCTGTCAGCAGTTTAGAATGCAGATTATCAAGAAATTCCACATGTTTTTGGAATACCATTAAACAATAAACACACTTGCAGGTAAAAGAATAATTTTGTACATGTTATTAGCTGAAATGTGAAGATTATAAATCTTCTATCATATCTAGTGGTAGCACAAAATAACTTGGACAGCAAACATGTTGATATCCAGGACATGCACACTCAATCTATAGGCTTCTAGATAAGTTGGAAACTATGTTCTTCATGCACACATGTGAACACCTGGGGTGAAACAGAAGCCTAAAACTGCTGGAATAAGCATGGTAATAGTAAAATATGGACAGAAAAACAAACAAAACAAGAAAACTTTCTTCTCATTTCTTATGAATGTGAATGGCAATTACACCAAAATCTTCTGACTGTATACACAGATGGCAAATGGGCCAGTGTGTTAACAATACAATAATGAAGAAATGAAGAAACTTTGTTCTGCTTTTGTAGCTTCTTTTAAAATCATATCAAAATAAAAAAGTACAAGGTTTGTACATACCTCTGGCCATGCACTGTGGGCAAGCTGCTGGGAATGCTCAGCAGCATGTACAACCTCTTGTCAATCAACACTGTTAAAATTTCCTCCCCATCTTATACATTTGTCTCTCCACAACACTACACAAGGCCATCTATTTAAGTCCTTTAGCCAAATCATAAAGGAGGGCTCCCTAGTGGTTAGCAGATCGATCCTCTGTCCCTCTAACCTGTTCTCAGCTAAAGTACCACCAGGAATAGGCAAGTTGCTTGGCCTTTTATTAGTAAAGCAGCTGAATAATTTATAAGGGTTGCAAAGGGCCCATTAGAAGTGTCCTGGCAGTAATAACTGGCTTAGGACTTTGCTTACTCAGGGCTAAAGTTTAATTTGTCCATAACACCCCAGCTCATAAACCCATCCCACAGGTCCGACCTGCTCTTTCAACAATCACATGTCCTACCCAAGCTTTCACCTTGAGTATGAATGTTCTTACTGTTGTCACCTCTTGGGCAAAGAAAACAAATCCAGTACCCAAATAATGGCTAAAAACTTACACGTCCATTACTATATTTCCCTAGAGGGGCGGCTATTATCATCTCCTTTCTAAGCTTTGCTTTTGGTTATGCTTCAAGAAAGGTGCTACTGGGTTGGTTTCTATTCAGGAAGGACACAGGCAGATGCAACGAATGAGTAAAGACTGGGAATCTCCTTTGCTGCATGTGGATATATAAGTATTTAAGATAGAAGAGTAAGATCGAAATAATTGTGTTCATTGCCAATATAGGCGCTTATATTCTAAAGGAAGGCTTAAACAGCAAAATTAAGAAAATCTTGTCTGTTTTTTTTTTAGCAGGTTAATATACTTTTCTATACCTCAGATTTTTCATTTGTAAAATAGGGATTGTAATGTTAATTACCTCAGAAGGCTGTGGTTGGAGCTAAATCCACAACTATAGTAAATAATCACTAAGCAAAAGCTATTATTAGAAGATCAGAACAGTAATGAGCCAGAGAAATTCCAATTCAACCTACTTATCCCATGAAAAAACAGAGGCTAATGTACCTGGTTCAGGGCTCTGCAACTTTGGGGCAGACCACAGCAGTATTCTGGTTTTCTTGAGAGAAACCCAATTTGGCTTTAGAACTGGCATCAGAACTGCTATGGCTTTACCACTCTTTGGGAACACAGCGAGGATAATTTATTTTCTGAATTTTTAAATAATCAAAGTGCAGCCCCCTGCCCTTGGAAAGAGATCAGCCCATTCATTCATTCAAATTAAAGCACTATCTTGTGCACTGCTGTGTGGGTTAAGTAGCGACACAACAGGCAGTATCTCTGTCTTCAAGCATCTTACATGCTGCAGTCGAAAAGCATGTGAGAAGTGGATGGCAGGAACTGGAGCCTTAACTGAGGTCACTCATGCCTTGGTTGATCTCTAGAAAGATGGCATTATAACACTAGCTTCCACATACACATACATGAATATGCATGAACACATGGGGTAAGAAATTAGAGTGGCATTGCCCTCGAAGAATTTCACTCTTGGGCTATCGTATCATAAACAAACACTATCCACTAATGACTATATAAGAACAGGCCTCCGCAGGCCTTTGGTCTTACCTCCCAGATGATTCTAGAGATGTGTGGGTAATGGTAAGAGCACCAGAGTAATCAAAGCTGAATTCACAAAGCTGAAAGAGTATGCTTTCAGGTGAAGTTTATTTCTCTTCCCCTTTGAGGTTAAATTCTTAGCCCTTGGCATTTGTGTTAGGTCCCATGAAATTCCTGCCTCAAGAATCTCAGATCAGGGGATCAAAGAGCTATTCTTAATGTCTCAGTTCAGGCCAACTGAAGGAGGGAATGGAGGCAGAGGCAGGCTACTCACTCCAGCATTTAGCGGCCCTCATCCACAACGGGGCCATTGAGCAGAAGCCACAATAGAGGGCTGAGAATAAAAGGCTGAAGGAAAGCATACAGAGTCCCCTTGCACAGACTCGGTCATTCATCACCAGGCAAGCGCCAATATCTGGGAACAGCAATCTCAATTTCTGCAAATCCTCCAACCTGCAACAGCTGCTAGTGACTCTGGTGGGCGGCTTTCCTGCTTACTAGAGTTTGCAATACCCAGTTCTGGCCACGAGCCAAGGAGACATTACTTAGTGTAGAGCCACGCTGGCTGCAGAGAACAGCAACAATGGACTTCACAGCTAATAAAGCAGCTTACAAAGGGCTCCCATGTATTTCAAAAAGCACTTCAGATAGCTGGTGAGAGAAGCTATCTCCACAAATGCAGTCAGGCAGTTTATTCCTAAACCACTTAATTCAAGGTTTCTGCCAGAAGCCAGGATATAGTGGAGGCAGGTACCTAGAGGGCTGGATGTCTAGGACTGTGTGGACACAGTTAAGGCACATTCTTCCCTGGAGAACCAGCTCAGCAGGAAGGGGAGTGACTGGCAACAACCAGCACTTCAATCAGACAGCCAATGTAAGACATAGACGTTAGGCTACAGGATTCCGGGGCTCTTTAGTGAGCTATCTATCTGCCTCCACTGCTTTCATCAGCACCCGAAAGTAGCATTTTTACATGTTATTGAATGGACATGCAGAGTGTTATCTAAATGCCCACTGCCACACCACTCAATTGAACTGCAAAGGTGACACCTGTCAACATGTCTTCTGCCCTGCCTTATCACTTGAAAGTCTCTGGGGACCAATCACCATTCCTTGCTTTGTAGGCTACCCTGTAAAGCACAGTTTACTTTCCAGAGAATAGGTTAAACAGAAAATAGGCCCAGGAACCAAAAGAAGACCTAGTACAGAATGCTAGCATTATGAGTTCTCTTCATGGGTGGTAAACACTGAATGTATCCAAAAGGATTTTTCTACAGAAGACATACAAAGGCATGGAACAATTTCATATTAATTTTATCTTGAATATCAACTTTTCATGCAGTTCTCTCTCTCTCTTTTATGTTTTAAGACACGGTCTCATGTACGGGCTGGACGTTTTAAAACCTGCTATGTAGCCAAGAAGGTATGAATTTCTAATCTTTCTGTCTTCACCTAGAATGCTGGGGTTACAGGCATGGTTCAATAACCCTAGTTTATTTGGTGGTGGGGACCGAATTCAGAGTGTCCTGCATACTAGGCAAGCACTTATCATCCAAGCTACTGTCTTTTGTCTATAAAGCCTTAAAATGAATTTCTTGTGTGCTTTGTTCAGAGAAGATGAACTAATGTGAAGGTGTGTGGTGGAAATCGGCACAGGCTGAACTATGATATGTAAGTGGAAGGACCCCTCACTTGACCTTGGAGTTCATTTGGTGATCTGACTTCAGTATTTACCTGTCGGGAGGGGTGTGAATATCTTAGGGAGAATTCTGAATTGGTACAACCCAGGTATGGTGTCATCATGAGACTAATTAATACAATTAGAAGACATACAGAAGTTTGCATCAAGTATGATCAGTAGAATTTAGGAAAGCAATACAGCTCAAATGCTACTATGTTGAAGAAACAAAATCTACCAACCTAAGCCTTCATTCTACTAAACCTATCCTCTCAAGGGATTAATAAGTATGATGGGACAGTATGTAATGAAAGTTCAAACTCATAGCAGGAGGCAGATCTTTATGAAAGTAGGCTTAGAATACTATTTGCTTGTGCCATATAATTTCTTTACTGTTTAGTATATGACATAGGTGCAGTAATATATTAAAACATATTAAAAGTTCAAGATTTTATTTTAGTTTTGAAAATCAGTGCTAGGGACTGAGCATACACATACTAGACAATAAGCAACCAGAGAGTACATCCCAGCCCTGGGCCTCAGGTTCTGCATTGGTGAAGTACTTGTATGTGGATCACCAGCCTCAGAGGTAGCTCTTTATGTCTTGTTTATTCAAGAATCTATTAGCAGAATGACTATCAGAGGAGAAAAATTCTTAGAAAGAAGGAAAGTAACTTAGATCACCTGAAGATTTGACTGCCAGAATGTATCTTTATTTTTAGTACGAATTTTCTGAACCCCTTTGGTGTAATTTTAATTGTGTGTATGTGTGTGTGCGTGTGGGGGTAAAGAACTGTTTAACAAAAAGAGGTCCTATAAGAGAGAAGGGACAAAATCAGGTGCTTCATTATAAGAAAAGCACAACATGGGTGAGACCTATTAGCAGAGCTTGCTTTCTATCCTCATTCAGCAAACACTCAGGAGGCCTGGGAAGTTTCCGGTCACAGGTCTACAGTCCATAACTGTGCCGTTTTCACCTGGTTCTTGGTTTCAATATGATGAAGTTATCATCTGCCAGGAGCAGGAACAAGAGCTGCACAAGAAGATTTAACCACTGAAACCTGTCATCTTGAGGGGCCTGCTGTTGTGCTGGCATTTTATACACTAATATGTACAGAAGAAATGTCCAAATGTCCCCTCGAAGGCCCCTCCATTTCCTTTTCTTCCCCTGCAGTGCTGAGCAATAACAGGTGTTAGCAAGTAACCACTGACTAATCCCTTTTAAAAAAGGAAGATGCGAGCACAGATACAAGCAAGAACAAGTTTCCATTTACCATGTTTTCCCACCCACTACTCTGGGAAGGAGAAAACTCTGCTCTTCTCAAATGAAAGCAGGCTGCTTACAAGGAACACCACATGAACGAGAAAGATGGCCAGTCTATGCAGTATGCCTATTTTGATATGAAGGGTTGGTTGTCGTTAGCATTTCCCAATCAGTAGCAGTCACGAGTGAGTCTAAACTTGGAAAAGAATAAAAAAAAAACCCTATTAAACAATGAAAATCAAGAGTAAAAAGAAATAGCAGTTTGCTGAAAAAAGAGACTAAACTACATCAGGGTTCTACACGAGTTATTTCTACATTCTCTCCACATACAACATCATTCATGAAGAAGGCAATGGTATAAATATAGCATAAATGTCGTCTGCTCTGGTTTGTAATTTAAAATGCAAATGCTAATGAGTGAACTGGTGTATCAGCGGAGTTAATAACCGCATGCCTAGCACAGGGGCTGCATCCAAAACACACAGAGAAGAGACAGACACCATGTTCCAATTTAAAAATAAAAACACCCAAATTAACCCTAGAAAAATCACTAGCAGATGTACAAGCTCAGGAAAAGGAGGCACACAAGGGCAGGGAAATGGGGACTTCTTTGATAGTCTGCTGACTGGAAGACTTAAATATCTTTCTCCCCAGTAAAGGTATGCATGAGGGTTCATAGTGTTTATTCTACTGTAAAGCACAATTAAAATGCACAGAAGGAAAGACTACAGAGAAGCCAGAAAGCTCCAATGTGAAGTTTTCTCAAAGCCCATTCTAGAAGCCTTCAGGGAGCCAGAGAAGATGTACATCTCTTTATTATATCATAGGCAAAGAGAAAGGAAACCATGGTTAAAACTTTTCAAAACTTCTAAGTAATGAAAATAAATGAAAAAAAAAAAGCTCTAGTGATGAATATATTTGTGTCTCAGATGCCATCCACATATTTTTGTTTGTTTTGGTTTTTTGAGACAGGGTTTTTCTGTAGCTTTAGAACTAGCTCTTGTAGACCAGGCTGGCCTTGAACTCACAGAGATCTGCCTGCCTCTGCCTCCTGAGTGCTGGGATTAAAGGAATGCGCCAACAGCACCTGACCCCCGTTCTCTCCCCCCTTTTTTCCTCTCAAGCCTACATATATTTTGAAATACACAGTAAACTGTTTAGAGGTTTTCTTCATCTTTGAAGCTATCTTTACTATATATCTCTGTTTTTCTGACTGCGTGAGTCTTTAATTTGCTAAGCAATACGGGTAGGACTAAAGCTGTGGCTTTTACGGCTGGATCCAGCCCATTCTTTAGCTTTTTTTCTGAGAGTCTAGCCTCATGGCAGAGGTACTAGCTGCAACCATGTTTATTGCCACAGCTCCATGGCATTTCAAGGTCCCTG
>LOEQ01001577.1:162397-185230 GCA_001685075.1 Bramus lutescens
AAGCTGAGTCAGGAAGCCTCTCTTAAATGAGAGCGCTTGCCTCTAGCAAGCAGAGCCCACCTGAGAAAGTGCTGCTATATAGAAGCCATGCTTAACACTGTTATTGTGTGTCTAGAATTACTTCCCAAGCGCTCTCAGGCTTTATGTGGATGCAGTTGTCCATGTGGGCGCCATTCCCGATGACAGGGACTTCTATGCCTCATTCTTGCACTTATGAGGCCGGTGCTGGTACCTCTGTATCAGATTCTGGGAATGTTGCTACTGCACAGAGAGAAGCAGCTCT
Source organism: Bramus lutescens (assembly GCA_001685075.1). NCBI lineage: Eukaryota > Metazoa > Chordata > Mammalia > Rodentia > Cricetidae > Bramus > Bramus lutescens. The sequence continues at coordinate 162,681 of LOEQ01001577.1, forward strand.
CAGGGCCTTCTTAGTGGCCTCATACATGGGGAGTGCTTCCCACTTGCAGGAGTGCAAGTCTGTGAGGCCTTCTAAAGGCCAACTAAGGGATGTGCACGGTGGCCCAAACCACTAACAACTCAAGTATGCAGCACCTACTAAAACTGTACAATATTGTTCAAATCCAGCCTATAAATTGGAGAAGCCCCAGTAATTTTGTGAACAAACTGCAAGTAGAGAAAGAAATGACCTGGGGCAGAAGAGAAGGGCAAAGACCATTTCACTGTTCAATGATGAGAAACAAGTGATGTAAAACCTCCTTAAACTAGTTTGAAAAGAAAATGTGAGAGGTAGTTCCCATAGTAACAAAGATATATTTTACAGGTAGTGTATACTGTTCACCCTGGGACTGCTTATTACAAGACATCACAGCATTTCTCTTTTAAAAAAAGTATTTATTAATTTTTCTGTGTATGGATGCTTTGCCTGCCACACAGGGCTAAGCATCACATGTTTGCTTAGTGTCTATGGAAGCTAGAAGAAGGTGCCAGATCTCCTGGGACTAGAGCTATAGATGTGAGCTGCCATGTGGGTGCTGAGAATCAAATCTGGGTCTTCCACAAACAAGTGCCCTTAACTGTTGAGCCATCAGTTCTCCAGCCCTCCCTTTAATTTTTAAATCACCAAACCACTTTTACTCTCTCTTATATCTAGGGTCTGCATCTACAACCTACTGTGTTGGAGACTGTGGACCCCAGACCCTGAATTTCCTGCAAACAACTTGTTTTTCCTATGCTTGCAGCTGCTCTGAGCATGAGATTCTCAGGAGTTCCTGATGGCAGGGGAGTGATTTCTGGTGGGCTTGCAGCTGAAAAACCCCAAGAGTTGGGATGTGGCCATTTAGTCAAGGAGACCCTGTATAAGCTACCATGGAACACAATAAAATAGGGCATTCTTGGCGTGCTTGTTTTAAGAGTGACCCCCCCGCCCCGTGTGTGTCTGTGTGCTTTTCAATCTCCAGTCCCTTGCCCAGCTCGCGTACCTTCCCGTAGCGCATAGCATGAAGAGCAGGCGTAGTGTGTTACACTTCTGGTCAAACAGACGTCCCCATAAGGCTCAGTTAGTGGAGACTAGCCCAGTACAGGACGCTGTTACATCGGTACTACTAAGTGGGTAATAGGCAATGCCAGCAAGCTGACAAGATGGTGTTGAAAATAAACATCGACAAACAACCCTATACAGAAATGTATTCTGAAAAAGCCACCGAATGGAATGGGCACAGCCACAGACGGGTGCTAGTACTGGATACATGCCAGGAGAGCTATTAGATTTCTGAAAACTTCTCTTCATCCTTCCCTGCCCTAGGAAGACTCAGAATAAAACCCTTTAAAGTAGGAAGGAAGGAAGGAAGGAAGGAAGGAAGGAAGGAAGGAAGGAAGGAAGAGGAACTGAAAGAAAATGCTAGTGGCTCTGCTGTTGGCTAATCAAGGCTCTAACCGATTTTGTTTCAGCCAGGATCATCCTTATCTCACTTAAACCAAAACCCCTGAAGCACTAGCAGCCTTCTGCAGATTAGGAGAGTCAAGAGGGAACCTTCCCATGACTAGCCAGGGCACTTGCAGAGCCACTCCTAGTGGAGGGTTATACAAAGGGTACCTTTCTTTGGTACACACCCATTAGATGGTGTTGGATCAAACACCCAGACTTAGAGGCCCACGGAAGCTTGACAAGACTCCACAGAGGGTACCATGATGGTGACTATCTCACTCTCAGCTACGAAGCCCCTGGCTGACACAGGTTAGCACAGAATTGCAGAGGGGCCTTGCTGCCTCCCTCATCACCTGATCATCAGCATCATACCAAGATAAGCAGGCTGGTCAGCACAACAAAGTTGGAAACTGGAATCCTTCAATGCAAGGCCTGAGTCTGCTTTGAACTATGTGAAAAAATTTCATTTTTACTGATGACTTTATTACTTTGCCTCAATAAAAAATATATTTGAAGTGGCTACTGAACAAATCGAAGCCCTTCCTCGCTTCCCCTGCAACACTCCATTATGTCCCACAGGCCTGACCTGACCTTTTGAGAACTATGGCTCACCCCCAGATATGGACATTTCTGGGCTCTTACTAATCAAGTCTCTCTCTTCTGATAGAATCCATTGAAATACCACACACCAGGTTGCCCTGCCTTAGCCCAAACCAGCAGTCATTCAACACTGGTCTCTGAATCTACAGCTTTTGGGATATGGAGCAAGTTGGCCTTAGATCTCTGATAGTAAAACAATGCTTGCTACTGTTTCAGAATCTCCAAGTGCTTTTTACGTGTTTGTAATTTAAGGTATGCTTTTCTTACCTAGTGTTTTGTTTTGTTGTTGTTGCTATGGCAATATTCCTGCTTTAGCCTCCCATGTGCTGGATGTGAACTGATGTGAACCACCAAGTCTGGCTACTTTATCCTTTCCCCCTTTATGTCTATATATTCTTAGCTACTAGTATGCTACAACTTTATCATGCATTTCTGTGTTCCTAAGATGGTGCCCAGAGAGAAACATTACTAAATAACTATGCCATTGACTGTCTCATTAGTTATAAGGCAGCCCATTCTGGGGACTGTCATGATCTAAAGATGGTAGACAATCAGGCTAAAATCAGAGGTTTGCATCCTTAGCCGCCTGACCAGTGGTGAACCTGCAGAGACTTCAACATGAGGCCAAAGCATTGAAGCTCAACGGCAGGAAAGCCCTTGAGAAGGATGTTTATGCACTAATACAGAAACAGAAAAGTCACGATCACTACTACATCCTTTAAGGAAACTATTCTGAGAACAGATACAAAATTGTTCTGCCAAAAGAAAAGTTCTGAATCTTCTTGGATGATCAAATGCTACCTCCCCTGGAAGACTTTTCCCTCCATCAATTCCGTTTCTTTCCTCTGTACTTTTGCTATGCTTTGAATCTGGTTTGTCATCCTGTATTACTCTTCCCCTATGCCTGTCCATCCCCAGCGGACTTCATGCTGAAATCTATCTGGTACAGTGAAAGACAGGGACTTTAAGGGATGGCTTACTCATTGTAGGAGTAGGCTAACAAGAGTGACTTTGTCCCTCAGTTTTTTTTTCTTTTATTCATATACTTGCCCTTCAGCTCTTCCATCCTGAGTTGCAGCAGCAGGAGGTCCCCACCAGAATAAAGCAGATGCAAGCACCACCAGGATCTTAAATGATCCAGCTTCCAGAACTGAGAGCCAAAATCTACTTAATACACTTTTTTCCTTTGTACACTACCCATTCTTAGCTTAGGTATTTCATGGTAGCAACATAAAAGAAACTAAGACAATTCTTGTGGTATGATGCTTATACTTTTGATAATTCTAATTTTATTATTCCTTGGTTTTATATGGTTGTTTACCCTACAAGATTAAAAGTTATTTGAAAGCATAAATAATCTGCTAATTTATGTATCTTCCTTATAATAAACTTGTGAAAAACTCTTGGCCTTGTCACAAATGTTTCCCAAACCGGTTTTACTAATTATTACCTAGAAGTGACCTTTTAGGATGATCTAAGATGAACTTAACTCTAACGTGGCTATGAAAAGAGTTAGAAACTTCAGGAAAGTGTCTTGTCAAGCTGTCCATTTTGGGTGATGGGTCCCAACTGAAAACACACAGGCAGGGGAGACATCCAAACTGGGAAGTCCCAAGAGAAAGAATACACCACTTCACAAATATCCATTAAGTTGCAATTCAATTAAAGCATCTAAAAGGCATTCATAAGTATCAGAAGACCCTGTAATTACTTAATTAAGGATAGAAGCCCAGCAAACACAACCACAGTAACAGCCTGATTCATTAGCACCTCTGTGATAGCAGAATGGGATTTCTCACTTAAACATACATTGGCTTTAATTGTGTAATTTGGTTAGGCACTGGTAATCAATGGGGAGTCACCATTCCTGGGACCCAGAGATGAGAAGGATACTCCTGTTTACCTCTCCTCCCTTCTGCTCTTTACAAGTTTTTGGTCTATTGAAACAAGCAGTTGATATTCCCATTACAACAGGCTGGAGAGAGACTTTAAAGTGAAGGAAAGAAATGAAACACTATTCAACGATGTTCAAGGTGGAAGGACAGACACATAGCCACACCTTTTATTCACCATGCACAAACCCACTACCACTCATTAAAATGCAGGCATCTAGAACCGTATTGCCTCCCTAGTCAGACGGCATCCCGGGGGGAGCAATAATCAGAAAGAGAGACAGAAAAGTAAAATAGATGCCAAAGGGCAGGCAAAGGGAAGTCTCGTTTTCTAGTCCTGTTTCATGTGCTATAACCGGTTAATTATAAGTCACCTGCTGTGACTCACAGGGAACCTCTGCCAAGTGGTTTCTGCCTTCTAGGCAGTTTGTCCCATGAGTTCTATGTAAGGTGAGAGCTATCTACCCTGGCCCCTCATCCCACTCACCTTGGCTTGTAACTCACTAGACTAGATCCACCCCCTTTAAGAACAAAGGAAGGCAAACAGAGGCATGTGTGGGTCTCAATCTAGGTTGGTAAGAGATCCCAAATACCTAATTATGACTCCTTATGTTACTTTACCCCAAAGCCTCAAATTATTCTTCTCTTTTAATTCTGGAGAAAGCATTTTGTTACAGGATATTAACTTGATACCTGCTATGCTTAGTCAGTATGACAATTTCCCAAACTGTGCCTTCGGATTGGCCCAAAAGGCCTTAGGTGATTCACACTGAGAAAACTTCATACAAAGGTCATGGCAATAGCAGGACACATATTCTATGTTCACAAAATGCGAATCAAGAGGCACATGATTTACAAATATATGCTTCAGTCTACCTTAGTTAGATAAGATACCAAAATACAGCTTAACACACATGACAAGTGAACGTAATCTAAAATCAAAGAGTACAGGTAAGCTGTTTTTGTTCTAAGAAAAAGAATGTATGAAGCTTATTAAATGCTACTCAAGGAAAACTGATGCCTTAAAACAAACACAAGTTCCCAGGGGTTCTTGGCTTCCTGCTAACTCGGGACAGGAGCATTTGCCTCTAAGAACAAAATGAGTGTGTAAAGGAGGGTACAGAAGCAGGCTTAGGGACCTTGAAGACTCTCAGCTTTGATGGGATGAGGTCATCTGCTCGCTGACCAAACCTAAGCCAGGTGCTGAAAGGACTAAAGGGCGGGAGCTGTCAGGAGGCACTGACCTGTTAGCTGCCGCTGACTCTCCCAGCCCCACCTGCTATCCCATCTGACTAAACAATCACTTCAAGTACAGGGGTGCAGGAACCGTGACAGAGAGACCAGCTGGCTCGGGCCAAATGCCACTCCCTATCAAGCTGTGGTGCCGTCTGCCCAAAAATGGCCACATAAAAATGGAAAGTGTCCACCCCACCTTCAAGTACAGAGGGTTCTCCAAAAGGCTGGGATTAATGAGGGCAGCAAGGAGGGAACTGATCACAACAAATGTCTTGAATTTCCCCTTGAGAATTAAATGCAAATTCTTTCCCAGTTGCAAATACAGACCATTTTTGCAGTATCATTTTATATGATGTGGAGTGTATGTGACACCTATCTTCTACCATGAGAACAGACTGTTCTAGGTAAACAGTGACAACTCAGGTTTCCCAGTCTATGCTTACACTCCCCTTCACTGTCACAAACGGTCTCTCTAAGCAGACTCTTACTCCACCCATGTTCTAGTTAACTAACTGGTAACTCCTCCAGGCACTGTGCTCTTATTCTTCCACAATCTCCTTCATTTCTCGGATTCTCAACAAGGATCCTCAACATTTTAAACCACACATTCCCTAGGATTTTTCTCCGTCTTCCCCATCCCCGCACGCTCCTTTTTGGAGACAGCAGCACGTCATCCTGGTTGGCCTCACTATCTAGCAGAGACTGGCCTCAAACTCTTGATCATACTGCCTCCATTTACTGAGTGCTGTGATTATAGGTTTTACCACCAGGTCTGGCTACTCCATCTTTTTCATATGAAGATTTTATTGAGTTTTTACCTAGCATTTTATAACTGGTTTAAGAAAAATAATAGCTATACTCGATAGCTTTCCAATTCCAACGTATCACCTTCATGATTAAAAAGTATGCATCAATGTTAGAGGTACCCAGGACACTGACATCCCTTTTCGATGTTACCCAGTCAGCTCTTTTTATGCAGTATCTTCCATTCTCTGTTAGATTTTTTTGGGTTGAGCAATCTCTACCTGGTAAGTTTGCTCCTTTCCACGGTATTTTCCAATCATCCGGAATCTGCCTTTGGTTGAAACTCTGATGAAAATATACTGACAATGGTCACCTGTGACTTTTTGATTAATATACAAGCTCTCTGTCCCCTTAGCTACATGAGGACTATGCTCAGTGGTCTTTTGTTACTCCCTGAACCATATCTTTTCTGCCTGCATATGAATCCTTAATTTATGTTGGAGTTTCTGGGTTGTTTACTCCACATATGGAGTGGAATAAACTACTCCTAAAGCTGTGTTGGAGGCACACAAAGAACCTAAGTACTACACACATACAGAGTACTCCCTGACCTGAACATTTGCTCAGGTTCTTCTGATGAGCTTGAACATTTCCATGGAAACTATAAATATCACACACACAAGGCCAAACCAAATACCCATTCCTCTAACCAGTTTCTATCACCATGCTGACTTTGATTATGGCCTTCATAATCTACTCCAAGGCTCAAGCCAACAACACTTGACATTCTCTCCTACATTCATCAGCAAATACATGCTAAGAAATATAATCAGAAGGTGGTAGACCTGATAGGAAATGGAGAATGTGTAGACTTTATTTTGTGAAAGTCAACATAGGCAATGTCTTGGAACTATGATGATTAGAATAAAGCCAGGTCTACAAAGGAATTGGTTGATGCAGCGTCAGGCAGTAACATGGCTTCCTTCTAAGCAAGGTTTACAAGCAGCACCCTACAAACTCTCCTACCAAGCATACACCTTGAGTTGGCTCCATTTAAGGACCGGAGATTAGAAACCAGTGTTTTTATATTCTATGGATCTGAGGTCAGGTTCCAGGGAAACACTCAGACCTTTTCTATTTTCACCCTGAACTAAACACCATACTGTCAAAAGGCTAATTTTGGTTTTTGGGGTAGATCAGAGAACGAGCTGAATATATATGTTAAACTCCATAACAAGAACTCAGAGCCAAGAAAGCTTTCAGCTAGAGAAATCTAAAGAACAGGGCACAAATGGCCATAGGAACAGACGTGCAGCACCCTGCAACTTCACCTTACTATAACTGCCATCAGCAGAAACACGAGCTGGACCCTCCAGTCAGGTGTGGAGTTGATTCAAGCCGTCCTTCCCACAACTGCCCATGAGCATGGAGTCACATTTCCCTTGTGCCTTTCAGAAAACCTACAGAGCTGGGAGCTACCATCAAACTGGTAGGAGTTGTGAGGTGCCTTGTCAAGGACAGACAAGGAGAAGCAGTGAGCTGCACAGTCAGGATGTTCAGGGAAAGGTTTACTGCGCATAACTCAACCCTTTTAGCTGGGGCTTGAGGGAGCCCCCTTATACAAATGAGAGGTTCTCAGTGCTTCCCAGGAAAAGGGGGGCCAAAGAAATCTGGCAGCATACAGAAAGCAAGGCTCTTGCTTCTCTTCAACCACAGCAAATTCTATTCAAGAATTCCACAGAAGTGCTGAGGCAACAGGACAGTAACAGAAAAGGCAACGTGCATCTGGGGCGCACAACGGCACGTGTCCTTTGTGAGTGGATGAATGAGGGTGAGGGGTGGGAGGATGGAATGACAGCTTTCCTTCAAAGACCACAATTTCTGCAAGGGCTGACTAACAATAAATACCTTTATTATTTGCCAGCAGTGAAGAAATGAAGCGGTTTATTCCCTGAATACATAAATGTAAGTTGTTCAAAGAGCACAATTCACAGTCTCGCTGGCTGGGAAAACATTAAGCAACTCAGCCAGGCAGGCTATGAGAGGTGAACAACTAGACAGCAAAGAGAGGAAGAAGGTTTGCCCAGCATGTCATCCTCAGTCAAGAAGAATTATTGCAGACATAGGAGGAGCCTTTGAAAGCAGTGTTATTCTGCTGATGGCAGTTATAGTAAGGTGAAGTTGCAGGGTGCTGCAAGTCTGTTCCTATGGCCATTTGTGCCCTGTTCTTTAGATTTCTCTAGCTGAAAGCTTTCTTGGCTCTGAGTTCTTGTTATGGAGTTAGATTTCCCTAAAGGACTGGGATTCTGATGACATTTGAATAAAAGAAAAAGAAGAAGCAAGTGGCATTGCCTGGGAAACTCCAAGGATAGTGCAGTTCATCTCCCGAGAACTGCTAACTACTGACATGTCAGGAACAGATGAACTCAAATGGCTAATGCCAAGTAGGAGAATTCTATTATTCATTTTCTATTCCTTCCATCTAAGTAGGGTGACTTTCTGTGCTGTCTTGCCAACTATTCTCCAAAGGTCTGTATTTGGGGGAATGGAAGAAGAACAGGAGGGCTTGAGGCTCCAAGGAAGGACACTGGGAGTCACTTGCGGCACGCACTCACCGGCTAGCAGGAAGGTGATGAGGCAAGTCTCCTTAGGCAAATAGAGCTTGAGACGAGAGCCACTAAAGACATATTCCACCACAGCCTCAGAGCGGCCTGCCCGCTGAAGAAAGGGCAGGAACTGCTTTGCTTTCTGGGTGTCCTGATGAAGAAAAAAGAGAAATAATTACTGGAGAGCAGTGGATACAAATAGATGTTCCTTTGTCTTTGGGATAAAAAGTCCAGAGAAAAATAAGCAAATAACCACATAAAAATCTGTAAATTTTGAAGATATGACACAGGTATGGTTCTCATGCTACCTTTTTAGAAGAAATATTGTCAAACAACAGTTCCCAGAACATTCTCAGTGCTTCCTTCTGTATAGTAACTGAGCACTCAGTATATGTTTGCTGGTGAATGCCTAGAAACTGAGTCCACTCTTGCTCTGGGGCAAATAAAACTGAGATCAGAAAACTAATACTGTTCTTCTATGGTCACTAACTGGACCTTGTTTAAGCCAGGTCACATTACACCTACAATCCTTGTTCAGGAAGCCAGGTTACATAAGACTCCAAGCTCCCTGGTTTCTTAACCTTGTCCAGAATCTGGCCTTCTCTGGACATCAGCCCAGCTAGTCATGTTTCATATGCACATTGAAGAGATGTAGGTGTGTCTGTGGTGTGTGGTTGTGGTGGTGGTGGTGGTGATGGTGATGGTGATGGTGTGTGTGTGTGTGTGTAATACTCTCCCACTCAGGGAAATATATAATAGTAAACTGTGTCCCATGAAGACAAAGATCACATCACATCAGCACAAGTAATTATAGAAATTTTAAAAAGCCCATCAAGTATTTTTCAAACAGTTTTAATGCATCAACACCAGTCCACGCATTCTGCTCAAGAGAACCAAGCATGAACATTTTGAGTCTCAAAGCTCTTGGCCACACAGGCGCTGAGGGCTTTCATATTCTTTCAGTCTCTCAAGCTAATTAAACAGATGATGGAGTAAGCATGCATCAAAATATCACATTACATATGCTGGGGGAATAGTGGCTGGATTTAAGAATTTTTGAGGTCTGCAGTACAGCCAGCAGAATTGCAAACCCCCTCAGAGGACAACAAGTTCTGCATACTTTTCTGACTTTTGCCATACAAGCACTTTGCACTCAACCAAGTTCTTCCTTTCTGATGCTTCCTTCTCCTAGCAACAAATTAATGTATATACAATAATGAAAATTTAACAAGCCATCAAGTACTACAGAGTTTCCACAGCAGCCAGAGGTGCTCCTCTCATTCAGAATCAGCAAAGTAGGCTATGATGAAAACAATATTTATAGTAATGAGATCCATCCTCCCTTCAAACAGATTCTTAGAGAAAAGGAGAGAGTCATCTATTCTCAGTCTTTCTAAAGGCACAATGGTAAAAAAAAGGTAAGCTAACAATGAGCTGTAGTGGGCTGGAAACCCCTCTAGCGAACACTTATGTGACACATATTTTACTACACACATACAGCAGGAAAAATGCCTTTCTGGTAGTTGGCTGAAGTCCAGAACAATCAAGCAAGACAAATGTTCCAAGGGACAAAAGCACTACCTGATTCAAATCCTTTTTGCCATACTAGTCTAAATTCGGGACATTATTCATGAGCTGATACAGTAAATCAACAGCAATTATCAAATTGATTATTGCAAATCATGAGGCAACCCAGTATCACTGAAAAAGAAGTCTTCCTCCAAACGTGGAGTTATCAACATTTTCCAGAAATAGACTTTTGCTCATCACTGTCTTTTGACTATACCTTGGTGGGGGGAGAAGCTCATAGGACTGACTAACACACACACACACACACACACACACACACACACACACACCTTTAATGGCAATACTAACATGGAAGCTGTGTCCTTATCCTCCCCATTTTGCTAAGCTGGCCAAGGGGCAGGGTAAAACATTCCCTGCTTTATAGGGAAGACGCTTATTCAGAACAATCAAGCAACCCAACTGCTCTCTATGTAATAAAATCCTTAGAGGGCCTTGATTCCACTCATGTCTACCAGACTGTCTCCAGAAATGACACATGGAAAGGCATGCCATTGACTATGGCAGGGATTTGAAGCAAAAGTCAACAATGAAAATTGAAGGCAATTGAAGGCATGGAACTTTAAAGGCTTATCATGTTTACTTCCAGATGCAAAATTATAAAATATGACATGGAGTGCCCATGTTCTTGAGGCAAGGATTCAAAGGCTTAGCGAGGAGACGAATTGGCATGGAACACCCATTAGGAGGAAGAATGGAGACTTCATCCAAGTTGACAGTGTTTTAAAAATGAAAGGATCTTATGAAGTCAATTAAACTGACTGTAATAGCCAAGAGATGTCAGCTCTTTCGAATCTCAGTCACAGCCAAAGGACGGTGTGTCTTTTCTTGTTAGGGCAAGTACTTCTCTGCTTAGCATGCTCTTTTTTAATACGAAAATTCTTGAGACCATTTATTTCAGTAGCTCAGATGAAAACAATAGTAAAGAATACTGGTATGTAGCCATAAATCATCCTCTGATAATTTAGATGCAGAAATTATTTTAAAATTCAGAGTATATTACAACAAAATGGACTGAATATGGTTAGGTCAGTTGCCTTTCAAAAACCTTGTGCAAACATGGAAAAGTGTTATGAGTCTCAAAGACATTTTTAGGGTTAGAAAAAGAAAGGTAACTAAAAGGTAAGCAAGATAAAATTTGATTATAAGAAATAAAATATAAGAAAGACCAGTTTCTACTCTATGAAGTCAAAGATACCAACAGATCTTAAGGCTAATAATACTGTGGTAAAGTTCAAGGATATCAATAGCATGATAGTTTTAGTCCTTTACCAATAACACAGAAGAACAACAACTCACTCAGGATAACACTGAGAAGTGTAGCACAGAATGCTTGTTTCAAGGCAGTATTGAGTACTTCTGCTTAGATGGGGTCTTCTGTGTGCTAACTTCCTCATAAAAGGACTGAGAACTACTGCCATAGTTCCCTGTTACTATACTGGCTCAGGCTTTGAGAATCCAAGCAGATAAATTAGATATGGTTCTTTGTTATCTACACCAATATTCTCCTCCATTGGTGTAAATAATAAAGCAGCAGCTGTACTTCTGGGCAGAAGTCTTTCCTTTGTGTTGCACTAGTAGTTTTCACACTGCCTGTGCTTCACAACAAGCCATGCACACATATTTTTTTCTGTACTCTGAGAACAGCTAATTCAAGGTTGCATTAGCCACATTTAACCTGCTATTGTGGATAGTATCTCTTTAAAGAATGTTTCTGCCTCCTCAATACACCTTGAAATTGAGAAAGTAATGATGCAACAAATGACTTCATTTCAAAAGAGTTAAGATTTAGATCTCGAATTCAGAGCAACAGGACTTAAAATGACCCCCAAGAAAGACTGGACATTCCTTAAAGAGAGTCAAAGGATATAAAGACGTTTTAATTCTGCTCTCTTCTGGCTTAGGCCCAATCTTTCAAATGTGGAAACATGTATTTACTATATGTATGCATCACAACATGCACATGGAGGTCAAGGAACATCTTCCAGGAATTGATTCTCTCCTTTCACTATTTAGGTTCTAGAGACTGAACTCAGCTCATCAGGCTTGTGGTCAAGTGGCCTTTACCTGTTGAGCCACTTCCCCAGCCTACCACTAGATCTCTCTGTGGCTATGCAAAATTGCTCTTAACAGTTAGCCTATCTATAACTCTTCTCTAAAAAGTATTGTCCTGTGGGTTGGACATGGTGGCACATACATGTCATCTCAGCACTTAGAAAAAGGAGGCCGCTTCCGGAATGCAGGCTTACCTGAGGCTATAGAAGACCTGTCTCGCTTGCCCTGGGCTCAAGCCCTAGGACTGTATAAACTGGGAGTGGTGGTGCATTCCCGAAATTCATCGCTGCACTAGGGAAGTTGAGGCATGATGATCACAAGTTTGAGGTTATTCTCAGCTACTTACTGAGTTGGAGGACAGCCCAGGATAAACCAAATTGCCTTAAAGACCAAGATAAAACCCAAACCAAACAAGCACTTTCCCATGGCTACAAAGGGTTACCCGCCACACCCTTGTATGTGTATGTGTGGGAGGTCAAGACAGGTTTCTCTGTGTAACATCCCTGGCTGTACTGAACTAACTTTATAGACCAGGCTGGCCTCCAACTCAGATCCACCTGCCTTTGCTTCAAGTGCTGGGATTAAAGGCATATGCACACCACACCTAAAACTGATTTTTTTAAATAAATTTTGAAAATACCAAGGTTGGGAGAGTGATAAAGTTGGGAAAACTGATGAAGTAGAATCCTAGAACAGCAGGTGCAGGGGAGGGCAGTATGTACACAGTTTCAGTCACCTGCATCTGAGAAGAAAACAACTTACAGAAATGAGATACGTAACCCTGGCTGTCCTCTGTAGACTAGGCTGGCCTCAAACTCAGAGTCTGTCTCTGCCTCTCAAGTGCTGGGATTAAAGATGCCCAATTTAACCCACATCTTTAATGAGGATGAAGTGTAGCCAGGAGAGTAGGGCTAAGAGTGCCTAGTGAGGTTCTTCCCAAGACCTCTATTTTCTTGCCCTCTGCCCAAATCATCTCAAATCCTCTTCTTACACCGTTTCCTATCTGTCAGTACTCTTAACTTTTCAATAGAACACAATTATAAGTTTTGGTTCAATTGGTTGGCATGCTTTTGTCCTATGATTCCACACAAAACAGCTGTCTCTTTGGAGATCCTCCACTCAGGTTCTCCAAACCTCCTGCTAGCCTCGGCATGAGGTTTGCCAGCCTTTCCCCACATCAAAACCCTGGAAATCCTTCATGTCTTCTTCCTGCCCTGTGGCTCCCAGATCCACGCCTTTCACTTTCTTGTTCTACACTCTGTTTCTTAAAAAAAAAAACCAAAACAACAACAACAACAACAACAAAAAACCTATTCATATTTCATAGAGAAAATGTCTTACCTCTCTGAAGTTAGGCAAATGAATACAGAATTGCTTGCATTTCTATTCAGGAGAAAGACTATCCTATTCAGATAGCATCCAATCAGTAATAAATCCCTTCCATTATGCATCAGTACAGCAATACATTATACTTTTGATAGTGCTGAATGCCTTAGCTATGATGTAAAGAAAAGTTATTTTATTATAAAACAGTTGTAATTGCTCTAAAATTAGACAGGAGACATGGCAATTTTTTTTTTCTGTTTCAGAAGTATCAATTTGTAAGGAAAAAGTATTTACAGGTAGAGCATAACAAACTGGGAGAGACACCTTTCAATTATTTTCCAATAAAATATTCTACCCAAACATGCAATTTCTTAGTGTAAACGCCTCATTTATCCAAATGAACCTTTAAACGGACTAGGCAACACTGAAAGAAGCACAACATAGCCAACTGAGAAACCCAAAAAGGTTTATACTTTCAACAATCCTTTTGCCTTTTTCTAAGGATTAAATAACGAACCTTGGGGGATGGCAAGTGGGGGGAGGGGAGAGGCAGGGAGTGGAGCAGAGAAAAATGTAGAACTCAATAAAAATCAATATAAAAATTATGAGAAAAAACCCCGAACATTTATTTATTTATTTATTGAGACAGAATAGCATTATATTGTCTTTTCTGGCCTTGAACTCTTGACCAGATTGACTTGAACTCTTACAGAGGTCTGCCTGCCTCTGTCTCCCAGTATTAACATTAAAGGTGTGCTCCAGAACTCTCGGCACAAATAACAAAGTTTTATGGTAATATCATAATTGTGACTTCTGAAGTGAGGCACGAGAGTGACCTAAGATGGCATATAGCACTTAGAATATGAAATAAAGTGTACCAACCAGAGGCTATAGCTGGGTATCTATTGCAAGGCTGAATTAACTTACAGGTGTAAAATATTATTTTTCTTTAAAGTTTCAGACAGATTTTTATTACTTCCAATGTCTCTTTTAGGTTAGAGGTAAGAATATATTATAGAATCAGAAAATGGCTTAAGAGACAATTAAAATGAAATGTGCAGAGAAAAGAATTTAAAGATGGCCTGATGAAGCACACATTTTCATTTCATGGGCAAATCAAGAACTCGGGGCAAGGAAATCGATGTCATGCAAAATTCTGCCCTACTATAGTAAAGAACACAACTTTGGAAAAGGATTTTAAAAAATGTCAGCCAGTAGCGCACAACATAAAATTCAGAAAAATGTAAGGTAAATGTCAAATAGCTATTAGATGGGTCAAAAGCATTTTCCTTAAATATTTTCTTTATGTAGATTACTGACTGAATAGATGTGGGGTCTCAACCATACATGAAGTATTCACTGGCCCATAATGTTAACTAAAAGCATTTTTTTTGTGCTTAATTGGGTCTTTTCAAAGTTTGGTGTTTTTAGAGTTAATAAAAATTAGATAATTATACAATTTGGAAGAGAAAGTTCAAGTTTCCTCAATAAGGAGACAAATATAAACCATTGTGCTAGAAACTAAAGCAAAAGTTAATATTTTGAATGACACAAAATGTATCTAATTAAAAATCTAATTATTTTACTCAGTAGCTTTCCATAATAGCAAAATATGTTATTTTTTAAATCTAGCCAAGGTTTTCTCCTATTCTCACATCATTTTTCCTATTCTAACATCAGTCTTGCCACTGTTATGCAGAAAATTTTAATTTCATCTAATCCTCTTTGTTAATTCTTGGTTTTATTTTCTTAGCAATTGGAATCCTTTTTAACCAATTATCAAAATACAAAAAACAAGTGGCTATTAAAGATGAAAAATGATGAATGTTCTTAACCATCAGATTATGCAAATTAAAACTATATGGAGAATCCATCTTACCTCAGTCTCTCATACACACACAGTGCACACAGACACACACACAATAAATATCAAAACCAAAACCCAATCACAGCCCCAAAGAAGCTGGCGAGGATGTAGGGGGAATCCTTGCATTTTGCTGATAGGAATGTAAATACTTCCAAACATTATGGAAATCATTATGAAATTTCCTTAAAACAAAACAAAATGAAAAGCTACAGCATGTCTAAGTCGACACCCGTGTTTACTACAGCACTATATTCCCACAGTCTCACTATGAACCAGCTCAGGTGCCAGGAATGCTCCTTGGTTCTAAGGGATCTAAACAGAGGGCTTCCTGGGGCAGGGAACATCAAGTTAAGTAGCCCTCCTCCAAGGGAACAAAGGTTTAAAACAGACAGCTATGGTTCAAAGCCAAAAGGTAAAATAAACAAACAAATAGCAAAGCTCACACATCAGCATGATGTCAGAGAAGAAAGGATAAAATATGGGGTGTGTATTCTGTGTGTGTGTGTGCATTTAAATTTGTGTGAGTGTGCGTGCATGCACACTCTGTGTGAATACACATATGGGTAAGTACTGATAGAAGTTAGAAGAGGGCATCAGATCCCCTGGGGCTTCAGTTACAAGAAGTTGTGCGCTGTCCGACATGGGTGCTGAAAATAGAACTTAGGTCCTCCAAAAGAGCAGTATGAGCCCCAGACCACATAGTATGAACCATCAAGAATGGCATTATGTCGTTTGCAGGAAAACTGATCAACATTATTAAGCAAACTAAAACTAGCTTAGAAAACAGTTATCACAACCTTTTGCTACTTACTCTTAGATTTTATACAGATACAAAATGTATGTGCAAAAACATCACAAACACACACACACACACACACACACACACACACGGCATGAAAGGAAAACTGCCCATTAAACTTATCACTTTGTACAATGAATACATGACAACTGATATGAACTTCTGAAAAAGGATAAAATGCCCAGTCTCTACTCTGAAAAGAGCTTACAACACATGCACAGGTGAAAGGGGAGCATATCTGGCTAACAGATGTACTGACAGAGAAATCTTCCTGGCGTAGATGTATAGATGACTGTTCCTTTCCTCCTTTCATCTACTTCTAGTAGATTCAATTAAAAACAAAGTTTTTCTGTGTAAGGGGAAAAAGTACATTCTTACAACTAACACTTAAGACTAATTCAGTTTTGCCCAGATAAACTCAACAATCAGTTAGGTCAGACAATGTCCCTCCAGCTCTCTGGAATAAATTTGTTTTTACCTTTTGAGACAAATATTTTTGATGTTGAGTAGTCTGTAAAAGGATGGGAAGCTGATGTGGAATTTGTTCTATGATTCAATCAAAAGGTTCTAAGCAGAGTGCTTCCCAGCACAGACGACAAACTAAGCAGCCCTTTTCAAAGGAATGAAGGTTTAACAAGATCATTATGGTTCTAAGTCAGAAAGGTACAAAATAAACAAACCTCACATATCAGCCTGGTGTGAGAATTTAAAACTGTGTTCCTAGTAAGGCGGGTCACGCTGTAAAAACGCCTCAAAGTCATGCTCTGCAACAGATTAATAAGGTGTGCCCACGATTCCATGCAGAAGTGGGAACAGTTGATAAGAAGCTTACAAAGCAATGAAACAACCCCACAGAGAAACACCTTTATGGTACTTATGATGTAGATCTTGGTGTACCGGGGGATTCAAGGCCTTCCTATATGCAGTGCTTGCTGCTAGCCTCGTTCTGTAGCTTTACAATTCGAGTACTAAGGTAAACCACACACGAACACTATATTTACCATATGGGAAAATGAATACTCTCACCAAAGAGTTATTTGTGACAGTTATCTGCTTTGTTTCTGCATGACATCTTATTTAATTCTCTTCCCCATCCCTCATCAGTCACCCATTTATACTAGTTTTTTTTCACTAATACAGATCCAGTTTGCCTTCCTATGCCCACTGACAAAACTCTAGCTCCAGCCACTATTCACTTGTTAGGCCATCCTGAATAAACTGTGGCCATTACTGTACAGTCTCGCAGGACTCTTCTCAAACCCCACTGTAATTCTATAAACAACTGTGTATGTCCATAAGAAATACATCTGCCTGATTTAATTCTCAATATCCAGCACTATGGTCAGCATTTAAAACGCTCTTAGGAAATACATTCTTCATTCAATGATCTACATGAGAAATGCACTAAAAATAACAAGTCCAAGATGGCATACATTCCATGTCAGGAGAGATGTAAAGCAATGGTAAAGACCTTGAGGAGGAAGTATTATGATTTGGAGCTTGGACTGGATAAGGAGTTTGAAACAGAAATACTACAAATGATGACAGCTATCACAGTGGACTTTTTATGTGCTAAGTAGACTGTTAAACAATTTAGTAACAAATAACACATAGTATCAACCATTGCTCTCTGTTGGGCTCTTGTTCTGACAATTGTTCAGAATACTTTGCATGTATTATTTAATTCAATTATACCACAATCTGAAGAAGCAAGTGTCATCATTGCACCCATTTTACAGACAGGAAAGCTAAGAGAAACATTAGTAATTTCCTCAGGGTGAAAAAGTAATAAGTAATGGAGTCCTTACTTGAATTTCAATAATCTGACACTAGAGCCTATGCTGTTGCTAATGCTGATTCTATTCTAGAACAACACACTCTTGAAGCATCCGTTTACAAGCCTATTTAGAGTTGCTAACCAGTAGTTAATTCTGAACTTACTGAGCTAGTATCATTTTTTTTCCAAATAGATGTTCACTCCTTGAAATATGCATTACTTGGTACATCAAATCTAAATAAGGCACTGTAAATAAACACGAAAGTGACTCTCCTGTTAGGGGTTTAGAAGCTAATAAGGAGAGTATCAACTTGAAAAGTTTCCTATTTATCAACATATACAAGGTTATAGTAACATGGTTAGGTAAGTTCTAAAGATGGACATGATCAGAGGGCAGGATGGACACAAAGGGACATAAACAAAAGGAAGTAGAGCAAGGGTCCTAATGAAGAAGAGATGACATTCAAAAAGGAAAGGCCTTCTACCTGTGGTAAAGAGTGAATGCAATTGTCTCAGAATTTCTATTGCTGCTAAGAGACACCATGGCCATGGCAACTCTTATAACGGAAAACATTTAACTGGGGTAGCTTACATTTTTAGAGGTTCAGTCCATTATCATCATGGTGTGACATGGTTGCATGCAGGCCAACATGGAAACATGCTAAATAAAGGCTTAAAATACAAGCAAGCAGAATGTCTATGTTAGTAAAATGACTTGCTTTGAAACGTTTACATAAGCGATAGCCACAGGACAAAATGAGTTCAATCTAGGCCTAAGTAGTTACCATGATGAAGCAGAGAGTGGAGCCAGGGTGGCACAGAAATACTTCAAGTTCAATCACATCACTGTGGACATGAGATACAACAGACAATTCAGTCACACACCTCAACCCAGGAACCAGAAGTGTTAGTGAATGCCTTCAGAATACCCTTACATTTATTTACTTATACCATATTGGGTTCATTTAAACAATCTGGATTCATGAAACAGATTCACGGAGAAATATCCATGTGCTCAAAGAATGGAAGAGACAGAAGACCATGAACCACTAAAAACAGAATCTATATGTAGAAGTACTTCTCTCTGGAAAGAAATACTACTTGGTCCAGAAAAAAATACCCCCAGACCCTGAATTTTCTTGCAAGTTTCTCTGAACAAAGGAAAGGTTATGCCTTAGTTAATGGAAATGGGATGTCTGTTTCAGTTCTGGCTCTAGTTCCTAAGGTCCCTTCATGATAGACTGTAAGCCATAAGATGAACTGAAGCCTTTATTCCTTAAATTGTTTTGGGTCATGGCATTTATCACAGCAATAGAAAACAAACTTGGACAGAACTTGATACTATGGAGTTCATCCATGTGTACTCCTGAGTAAGGTCAAATTTAAACAAGAAATCAGAAGAAGCATGGAAAAGTTTGTTATCATTCATTCATTCATTTGTACTGGTAGGAGACTTTTCTATAACACAATTTATGGCAGTAACGTATTAAGATTACTGAATATGTAGAGATCAAAATGTCTTCCTTGTAAGAGGCAACAAACAAGAGCCTTGTGTGATTTACTTCCAGGAAAGTCACTTGATCCAGCAGTTCTTCAGAGGTATTAAGCAGCAGAGCTGGGACACTGCCAACCAGTGGTCAAGATACTGTACCTTGCCTTCAATTTCCAGATTTCCTACCCTAACTGCTGTATTAACTTGTTTTTCTTCCAACAAAAGCCTGTGGATAAGTGCTAGGGAAAGTGGGGTATGTCTATATCCCATCACTAAGGACAGACAGAGGCAGGAGGATTCCATGATTCAAGTCAGCCTGGGCTACCAAATGAGACCCTGTCTCAAATATCCAAAGGCATGAGACCAAACCCAGTGATATCAATCATCTCTAGACCCCAACCCTGACAAACCTCTGAATGAGCAAAATGCCAGTCCAAGAAAGGTATATAGAATCAGACACTTTGCAGATGAGATATATTCACGTTAGAGCTTCATTTTAATCCATTTATTAACAAGGGAAAACAGATTCAGGAAAGTGAGGAGCAGACTTTTACAGGTCACTAGGAACGCTGAAGAAAATTTGCTAATTTCTTACTTTATGAAAATATAGAGTAAAACCATTGAATTTGAAGCTATTTCTCTCACAGAGCAGAGTTCAGCGATGTCTCTAAAAGGACCACATGTCTTCAGGAATTACGTGGATCTCTACCAGCCTTACACAAGCCATATTCTCTCTTTACAAAGGGGCAAAAAGGACCAGAAAAAAAAATCAACAAAGAAAAACTCACAGAATCGTTATCACCCCAGAAGAACTTGTAAGGGCAGCATCCAGCATTCTATTGGAAGTACACAAAGTGATCTTCCTGCTCATTTCAAAGTCTTGAACAATTTCCCTGATAATACTCAAAACTAAATAAAAGCCAGAGCCCATGTCCTAAATTTGGTGCCCTACATTGTACAAAGAACACAAAAGAAATACAACTCAGTCAAAAAAAATGTATTAAAACTCTTTAAGAAGTACTTAAACACAACTACCACCGACTGTAGTCGATGCTGAAATATAATCCTGTGAAAGTTCTCATGGAAACCATAAACGCTTTCTGATTTATTTGGAGGAGAGTGTGCCCTTGCAATCCTAGAGAATTTAACAAGGGCTAAAAAAATAAATTAGCTACAAAAGACTCATGTGGCTCTACAGACCAATCCTCTCTTCTGCCACAAACCAACAGAATGCCCCCCACCATGAGTATGAGGGCATATGACTAATTCAACCTTACTGCCACAATCAAGGTGGTCTTGATGACAATCAAATCTTTCTAGAGAGATAGTAGGAGTGGGGTTCAAAGAAGAGAAATGGAAAGGAAGTAGAAAGTGGAATTGGGAGAAAGGGGGACAAAAAGAAAAGAAAAAATGATCAAAAAAAAAAACAACCCAAGAAAATACAGAAAAGCTGTGCACAACACTGCACGCATATAATCCCACCTGTCTTGCTGAGGCGGGAAGCTGGCAAGGCCAGTCTGGGATACACAGTGAACTCCTGTTTCAAAAACAGAACAAAACAAATGTCTCAGACCGTCTCTGCAGCCTGGGAGAGACTGTTAAGCTAGCAGTCCCCTTGCCATTATAGATGCCGAGCACTGCAGTTGTGGGGCATGGTTTCGTGTGGTGAGAATCCAAGTCAATTAGATGCAACACAGTTGGACTGTTTCAAGAAAGAAGAAAATAGAGAAAGCAGTATCTTCTTCTAGGTTAGTAAGAACTTGAGCTGTCAAAAGCATAGGTACAAGAAAGACAGGAGACTAACAATGCTACTGCTATAGCTTCTGACCAAGGTACAACCTTGTTTATGGAGCACAACATGCTTGCCCTAGAGAATATGGACTAGACAATGAGCTAACTCTTTTTTTGTTTGCCCAGGACAGCAAATATACAGCCCAATAGCATGGCTAGTATGGAAATATAGCTCTCACTCCAGGCCATTCCTCTAGGTCAGGGAAACCCCACCAAGAAGCACAAGTCTTGACCTTGGGCCATCTGTACAGTAATTTAGAGCCTAGCTGGCCCCAAAGACAATTAGAGCATGCTGTGGGATTAAGACAGAGGAAGGGAAGAAAGAGATCTTAAAAACAAAATTCAAAGAAGAAGCACTTGTATCATTGTCAGTGCTTATAAAGAATAGAAGGGCAGCTGAATGGAATTCTAGAATCTGAAGAGAGGAAGAAGGGGCCAAAAGATACACTAGGGGAACTGCAGTGGGCATGACTAACAGAGTCCTGATAAAGTTTGCTCCTTGACTGGACTTACCAAGAAACTTCTCTCCCTCCAACTCTTTCAACATTAAGAAGTAGTTTTTGTTTTTATATTTACTTGCTTGTGCGTACAACTGTGTGAGTGTACCATCAGAGAACATCTGACAGGAGGCAGTTCTCTCTACCTACCATGTGGATTCCGGGGATCAAGGACAGTCATTAGGTTTGGCGGGAAGTGTCCTGCTGAGCTATCTTGCTGGTCATCTTTTAAATATTTTTCAGCCAAAAATAATAAATATTTACTTCTTATTCTTCCATCAAGATTCAGCTCCATGTGGAACTGGGGAAAGTTAACACTCACTAAGTGCCCAAAGTCTATTATAGAAAGGAAGACAGTTTGTGATACCTCAGGAAAACAAAAGCAGTGCTGCATAAGAAAATCAGAAAAGGGAGGAAGAGCCTCCTGGAAAAAAACCAAACCAAACCAAACCAACAAAACAAACAAACAAGCAAACAAACAAAAACTCCACACAAAACCATTTCACCTACAAACCTGCCTACTTCAAGAGAGGACTTCTAACTTTCCAATTCAAGACCTACTGGTTCACTCTGGAAGACTTCTTTCTATGGTTCAATTCACTTCAGGAGTAATGAGCCCATGATCTGATTTTCTCAAATCTTGTCCCCTGCAAAGCTAGCCCTTGTACCACTCCAGACTAAACCCCCACACAATTCTATCATTAACACTTGTGTCTTCAACAGAATCGGCCACAGAGAGAGAGATGTTCAAAAACAGTATGAAGTAGACAAGATTGCCAGGCAAAACTTGGGAGCTTGGGGGTGGGGGTGGGGT
>LOEQ01001577.1:191840-207024 GCA_001685075.1 Bramus lutescens
TTCCTGTGAGTTGGTATAGCGCCTGTGAGAGGAATAGATTCCTCTAAGTGTGTGGTTGGTATAGCGCCTATGAGAGGAATAGATTCCTGTGAGTTGGTATAGCGCCTGTGAGAGGAATAGATTCCTCTAAGTGTGTGGTTGGTATAGCGCCTATGAGTGGAATAGCTTCCTGTAAATGAGTTGGTAAAGTATCTCTAAGTTTGCATAGGGGGAATTAACAGTGGTATAGCTGTTTTTGCCACGGCTCCTGTAAATAACCTCAATAAGCTCACGGGTTCATCAAGACAGACTTATGTAACATTCTGTGGTTTGTGTGTATCCTCCCTCTCTGGGGTGAATAGATACCTACTTTAAAAAATTATGCTTATGTATTCAACATGTTTGTGTGAGCATGTGTATGTATACCTTAAGAGGTTAAAGGGCAACTTGGGGAGTAGGTTTTTCACCCACCAAGTGGATCCAGGGAATATGCTTTGTTTCTTTCCATAAGACTTAATACAGTCAGACAGGTCAAGGACCTGGTTGGGGAACCACCCCAAGAGAGGCAGATTCACCGTAAGACGCAGTACTTTTTCTTTCTAGTATTCCCATCTCCTAGTGCAGTCCCTAGGAGCTGCCAAGGGGTTTGGCAGGGTCTATCTGCCCTACTGAGTCCTGACTCAGAAGGACTTAACTATTTCTTTTTCTTTTCTTCTTTCTTCTTCTTTTGGATGCTGGCCAGAGCCTACACATGCTTTGGAATTCCTTGTACTTTGGGCTTCTTTATTCTTTTTGCAAAGCTCCAATCCCTGCCACTGGGCCGACCTCTTGGGCTTATCTTTTCCACTCACCTCCTCTGGGCAGCCAAAGAATTAGTTTTCCTATGGTGTGTGCTTTCTTTTAAACCTTGGGAAATTCTTCTTGTACTTCTGTTTCAGTCTCTTAATTTTTTTCATTAAAAAGACTAAGCGGGCGCCTGACTTCCTCTATACTATATGGTGGGTCAATTGGAACAACTCAAGATTTCTCTTAATACTTCTTTCCTTCATTTAAATCTTTCAGTCAGTGGAGAAAACAAACCCAGAAAGAATCAATTCACTCAGCTACTTATATCCCAAACAAAGGCCAAGAGGAAACTAAATGGAAATTCTTTTATTGTTGATGATAATGGCAATGGCAACCAAACCCAGGACCTCAGATATGCTAGCAAGTGTAATACCCTAAGTCAATGGACCCTTAGCCCCAAGGAGAAACTATTATACTCACAATTTACTTTCATAGGCACCTACCATGTGGTCACAATTATATCTTCCTATGATTTCCAAACCACAGCCTTTAACTCAATTAAGTCCATTTTCTCTTACATACTGTGCATATGAGCTTTGCCTCTCTTCCATCTCATGTGCTCTTCCAGGTTCTTCACTTTAAAATTAAAAGAGTAGTCATATACTTGGAGCTAAGGAGATGGCTCAGGGGTTAAGAACATTTATTGCTCTTGAAGATCAAAGTTTGGATCCTAGCACTTAAGTCAAGTGGCGCGAAGCAACCTATAACTCTAGCTCCAGGGGAGCCAATACCCTCTTCTGGCCATTGAGGGCAACCCATTCATGTGTACATACATATAAAGAGACATAAAAGTCAATAAAAAAATAAGAGTGGTCATTTATCAGTAGTCAGTCTCAAAAAGAAATACCACAGCTAAGTAAGATGTCTCATACCTATAATCCTAGCATTTGTGAGAGGGTAGCAGGAGATTAGGAGTCCAAAGCCATCCTTGGCTATGCAGTAAGTTTGAGGCCAGTCTAGACAACATGAAACTATGCTACAAATAACAACAGCAAACAAAAATATCCTGTTTTTAAAAAAGAGGAAAAAAGCTGCTACATCAGTAATTCTAAAGCTGAAGCTGAGTTTGAAGGTCAGGTAGTTTCTATGAACTCTGAAATGGCAGTGAAATTATATACACAAATACTGTGTGTACATGTGCACACATGTAAGTTTAGTATGGAGCTGTAACTGGCAAAAAAGCAAATCTGCATTGCTTCCTGTTCTAGTCTTCCTTCCTACAGCTAAACTTCAGGCCCTTTGAGGGCT
Organism: Bramus lutescens; assembly: GCA_001685075.1. Lineage (NCBI taxonomy): Eukaryota > Metazoa > Chordata > Mammalia > Rodentia > Cricetidae > Bramus > Bramus lutescens. Next base: position 193,914 of record LOEQ01001577.1, read on the forward strand.
AGTTAGGATAATGTCCTTAATGTTTGTTATAGAACTTAACACAGATTTGTATTTTCTTTATTACAGAAACACAAGGCCATACAGTTCAGTTAAAGTGTGCCTAGTAAAGGAGAACAAGGAAATGGGTTTTTGTTTTTGTCTGTTTCTTTGTGTACCCTTGCTGTCCTGGAATTTGCTCTCTAGACTAGGCTGGCCATGAACTCACCACCTGCGTCTACCTCCCAAGAGCTGGGATTAAAGTCATGTACAACCACAGCTTGGCAATAAATGTTTTTGTAGAATGTTGAAAATTCTTCAAATTACAGACATGGATCATGCCAAAGTTACTGAAGGGCAACTATTTGAGGACTGATGGCTCCCGTGGATGTGGTGTTATGATTCAAGCTCTAGGGCAGAGTACAAAAGAACCCCATCACCTCACATATCCCCCCCCCCAGCTCTGGCCACTGTAAACAATAAATGGAATGACCCGATTGTAATGATAAATGACTTAGAAGAAGTAAAAATAATCTCAACAAACAGGTCACAAATGAGAACAAAGAGTGCTAACCCTCCTACACCTCTCAGGTCTTGAGCCACACTGATACAGCATGAACCAGACAGAGATTCTTGAAACATAGTCACAAAAAACCCATTTGGCCTTGGCAGATGAGGAAGCAATAGGATTCTGTGATTCAGAAATGAGGCATACAGCAGACACAGGTGCAGAATGACAGGTGTGTTTGTGTGTATGGTGGGGACCTCTAAGATTATGCAGCTGCATTTTCAACAAAATGAGCATTACTGATAGGAAAGACAGAAAAGATGGAGAGCACACAAACTGGAAATGAGGAAATTGAGTCCTATGGTCTAAGGAGGTGGGCGGACTAATGAGTCAGTAGATATTATGACACCGGGTCACACGAGAGAAATGAAAGCACATGGTGATGTGCAAGGCATGACAGCGGGACTGCAGAGAGAGGAAAGAGGGAAAGGAAGGATTATGAGCTCATGCAGAGGGATGGTCACACAGTTGCTAAAGATAAGCAAATGCTACTGGTCTCAGATTAGGACCAAAGGAGTATTAGTGCAACGTAGAAATAAGTGGTCATCAAGGAATCACAAAGGCTCAAAAAGCAGATGACTTAAAACTGCCTGAGTGACACTGCTTTATAGTTTTTGCTGTTCTGATTACAAAATCCATCATAAGAAAAAAATTGGAAATGATGCATAATTAATTCTATTCTAATGTCTTCTGAGAGCTAAAACACACATATCTCCCATTTATACGTAAAAAAAATGGTACCACTGTGGATAAGTTTTGGGGGCATATAGGGTTTTTCCCCCCATAACAAATGGGTAAATGAACACTTCTCTATGTCACTGATTTCTTCATTTTTAATGGTTCTACAATACATCCATCTCATGGATCCATGGTTCGGAATTAAACAATCCTCTACTGTTAGATATTTCTATGAATAGATTATTTGCATTATTATAAATAATGCCACAAGGAATAACTTTTAAATAAACTAGTGGACAGTTTGTGAATTATTTCCTAACATAAATTCAGAGGCATAAAACCACTGCTATGTCAGAGTGAGGAAGAAATGATTTATCTTTTGTACCTCCCTTTCCCAAAGGAAAGCGAACAGAACACACACACTAGCTTCTATGAACACTAATGGTGGATGCTCTTAGATTAGAGTGACTTTCACATGCAGCTCACTCCTTAAATGTATCTTTGCTTTAGCAGCTATTTACTTATTCATCTAAATAACCTACACATTGTGATTTTTTTGCATTCATCACAATAAACTTGACAAAGTATATTGTTTAACAGACAAAAGTCAGTTATAGAAGTTTTATATTACTTTTGAAAATAATCACATCTACTTATTTATTATGCAGGGGGATTGAAAGCCAGTTCTGTTCCCTCTTTCTACCACGTAAGTCCAGCAAGCATCTTTCTCCACTAGCCATCTCACCAGCCCAGTTGTCGTATTAAAATGTAATGTGTCTTTTGACTTGAGTGAAAAGCAACACATTTTAGAAAATTCTTTTCCAGCTATGCTGACTTGAACCTGCTGATATTCTCTGGAGGTTCAGCTCTCTGAACTCAACACAGAAGCAGGAGGAATAGGGAGTAATCCTTCTCAATTTCTGGGTCCAAAGCATGAGGGGGAACAGAGGCAGCTTAAGATAAACTAGAAACGCATGAAGGAGGTTACTAGAATTTGAGATGCAAAGAAGCAAGCAAATAAAAGAAAGCTATGAAGAACTCATAAGCAGCTATAAAATACTGTGCGCATTGATGGGTCAGTGTTTAATTATCCAAATTATCACCCTTCTAAGATATTTTTTTCAAGGACTATAACCAAGTAGGATAGAGATATACCTAATATAAGCTCAGCTCTCAGAACCACTATGCCACCTAGCATTGCAGAGGAGCTGAATCAAACAAGCATCATGGCACCTGCTGATCATCTCACATTGGTGAGATAACCTGGTGGAGGCTACTCAGAAGGAACAGAACTAAGGAGTCAGAAATTGCCTATGAAGGAGATCAGAAGTAAGGAGTAAAAAGAGTCAAGCATGCAGAGAAATCAAAGCTTGTCTGCTCCATGCCTTGTTCTCTTTGCTTATAACCATGGTTACAATGCTAAAGTAATGAAGACTAAATCTGCCATAAAAGGTCACATAATGGGATTTGCTTTACAGTGGTCAGGAATTGTTTACAGGGGTGTTTCTCAATTGGTTATCACTTCACTATTACAGTTTATTTCAGATTAAAATTGTATTCATCATATGATGACCTTCAAATGTGTCAATGTTCTCTGGAAGGACCAAGAACTCAGCTAAAAGGACAACAGGAAGGCAAACAATAGACAAGCTGCTCTGAAGAGGCCAGCTGCATGCACTGGGAAATGGTGACTGTGATCAGGTGGTCAGAAAGGCGAGTCTGGAACAATGTCCTCTGAAGGAATACAATCAGCACAGACGCTGCAGGAAATATTATGTAAGACGTGCTCATTAGCAGTTTAGTATCTGACTGTGACTGGCAGAACTCTCTCCACAAACCTGGTACCCAGGGGAGCATACTAAACAAAGGGCTCCAACTTAGCCCCCTGCCCCTCAGTCACCAGCAAGCTCTCAGGGCTTACTTACATCAGAACCAGGGGTGGGGAAGGAAGAAAAGAGGATGAAGAGAGTGAACAGATCCTCTTAATATCCTAAAGGAGAAAACTCATTGAAAATGGAGGCATTATACAGCTCTCCAGAACTGGCCATTTGTGCTGCCTTAAATGCAGATTGATTACTGCTATTTGGATGTTGAGTGCATCATCTTTTCTGAAGAAAGGGAAAAGCTAAATTTCCCCACATTCAGCTGTGTCTTCAAATCACTTCCCCACCACAGCTTGTTTAATGCATTTTCCTGTTATCACATCCACTTGCAATAGCTGATCTACCCTAGTCCCCAACAGTGAATCCCCCCTCCCCAATCCACACCATGTGCTGATGTCAATTAGCAACCTCATGATTGTAACACCAAACTGCAATCCAAAAATGGGGGTTGGGGTGAAGAGAAAAGAGCACCTCCAGAGTTAAAAAGAAAGGAAGCCAGAAGACTGTTTCAGAAAAAGGCCACTCTCCCTTCTGGATTCCAAACTGCTCTGCTATGAGATAAATGCAGAAGAAGCCAGACAAGTATTCCTCTACTTCTGCGTTCCATGATGCTCACTCAAGCTAAAAGCCAGAGTATCTTGGTGTTATAGGGACTAGTGATTAATTAGGGAAGAGAAAAGCTTCTGGTAAAAGCTGTTCAGTAGTTCCAGTTTTATTTAAAGAGAATTTTCATTTGTTGGCATCATTAGATTCAAAGTGAGAAATCTTGGTTTATTTAAAGATGAACCATTAAACTATTGAGAAGGTAAGAACAGAGGCTGAACAGAGAAGAAAAATTTCAAGGAGATGCTCTCATGGGAAAATTTAATAAAAATGAGAGATGGGATAGAAAAAGATGAAGGCAAGCATTGTTAATAATAAATAGGATGAAAAGGAAAGGCTGTGAAAACAAAAAAGAAATAGGAAAAATAGCAGTATCTAGAGATGCTACTCTATGTAATGCCCATCCTTTAGAGATTACACGCTTTGCAAAGGTTTGAATCTATTCTTGTTTTTGTTCTCTACCATTATTCTCAATGCCTATGACCCAGGATATAGTCAAAGGGGAAAAAATGAGACTGAAGAGGAAAAATGAATGTAAACCCATTGCATGCAAGATAAAGCAGAGAACAACTCTAACTCCTCTTCCTGACAGCAATATCTGCTTTCTTGAAGTTTGGATTAATTCATATAATCTATACCATGTGATTGGACATAACATTTCAAAATATACAAATATTTGCAAAGAACATACATTCAATTTCCACACTAATTTTCTTGTGGGCTTTACAATGATGAAATTTACTGCTTGTTCAGCTTAAGATCTGACATATAAGTTCAATGACTTTGTTTACTGTCATGATGTTTACATTACCATCCACCCATCCATTTATCTAATCTACCTACCTATTAACCTGTCTATCTACCTATCTATTTACTTGTGTGTGTGTGGGGGGGGGGATCAGAGGACAACTCTTGGGAGTTTCCCTTTTCACTCTGCTGAGGCAGGATATTTCCTGTTTCTGTGTTGCACAGCTGCATACTCCAGGCTAGATGGCCCAAGGCTTTTTGGGGCGATTCTCCTGTTTCCATCTTCCATTTCAAGCAGAAGTGTTAGGATTTCAGATGTCTCCCTGACTTTAAAATTTTGGGTTCCAGGTATTTGACCCAAGTCTTCAAGCTTGCTCAGCCAGAGGTTTTAGTCCTCTGAGCCATCTTGCTGGCTCCATTTGGTCTTGGTTCTGTGGTGAGGATGTTGATCCTGGATCCTGTATATATGAGACATGTGCTGAAATAAGGCAGGGAGGACTGCACCATTTGTTTTTCCTATTTGTTTTTAGAGGCATGACCTTTTCCTCCTTCTTTAAAGTTTATAGAAACTTTCTTCTGTGTGAGAACAGCAGGGGAGCACCTTTGACTGAGCATGTATAGAACAAGGGCATTTCTCTCCCTGTGGCCCTGAAAACACTTCAAGAAACTTGCAATATGCATTCACTAAGTGATGGCTATCAACTCGAGGATACCGAATAGATCAACGTGACCCCTAAGTCACTAGGAGTCACCTGATGAGAGCAGTACACCTCATAATAATGCCCACTGAGATTGGCTTAGCAAAGGAAGAGTCCTCAACAAGCATACAACCTTGGTCAGACTCTGACAGTTTTCCTGAGTTTCAGCTAGAGAAGCCTACAATGGGAAGTTCTGCCAATCACGCCGAAAAAAGCAAGAGGCTGATGCCTGTGGGGTTTGGAGACTGGAGAGAGAACTCAGCAAGGCAGGAGCACTTGTTTCTTGTTGTTCTAAAGAGAGAGTTTGTTCACTCAGAAAAATGAGTTCTTGGGGAAGCCACACAGGTTTATGCTTGCCTCTCAGAGACTAAGGACAGCACCAGTTTCCCAAGCTTATAGGGTGCCATGAAGAAACAGAATATACATGAAAGGAAGAAGAAGGCCTTTCCTTTTTTTTTCTTGCTTGAAATAATCCTAACTTCATTTCTTATGTCCAAGATAAATCTAAAGTCATTTAAATCTGCTCAGATGCTAGATTGCTCAGTACTATTGTTTTCTACAGCCCAGCTGAGGCATCAATTTCTTTTTTTTTTGCACATATATATATAATTGAAATCACAAAATCTGAGATGAAAAAGTACCTTAAATGGATAAAGCCAGATTCCCAAAATAATTAAAATATTAGGTTGCAAGCTATGCATGATAGTACATGCATTTAATCCCAGCATTTGGGAGACAGAAACAGTGTGAATCTGAAAACAGCCTATCCATTTACACAATGAGTTCCAGGTCATCCAGGACTATACATAGTAGGGTTGTCTTTGTTTGTTTTGTGAGATAGGGTCTTACTATTTAGAACAGGGTGGCTCTGAACTTCCATTCCTCCTACTTAAGACACTCAACTTTTGGGCCTACAAGCACATTAAAATATTATAGCTCTGAAAAAAGGGCTGTTTAGCTAAAGAAGAGAGAATACACATTGATGTTATTCCCCATTTGTACAGACACAAAGAAAGCATGGCAGCAGCCACGCTTTGATCTGACTCCAGGCATTACCAGCTGGTCCTCAATATGAATAACATGTTCAGTGAAAGCCCACATGGAAAGGTAGGTGTGGTAGCCCACGCCTGTAAACTCAGCACTCTACAGATGGAAAAAAGCAGACCCCCACCCCACTCCTGGCCACCCTCAGGGAGTCTGAAGCCAGCTTATGCTTTCCACTGTCAACAAGAAAAGTCCACAGCGATGGTGTCTCCCATGGGGGTGAAAAATGCATGTTGGTCTTTCCAAAATCAAACTGGATGTGTTACAACAAATACAGGGGATGGACTGTGTGACATTTTAATAGCTAATATGTATGCCCTAACAATAGCTAGTAGGTATGTCCTCCAGGAAATCAGATGCTCTGATTAAAGTGTAAAACCCTCGTCTAGCCGAGTAGAGTAAATCAACGGGTTAAACATTAGAACCACTCAGAAAAGAACTGAGTCTATGGGATGCCTCAAAAAAGGAAACAAATTCAGGTGTGTCACAGTGAACATGGGTTATGTGCACCTAAATTATTTTTGTAATTGACAAGCAATTTGGAGCTGTCAAACCCTGAGACAAAAATCAAGAGCTTCTCACTAGAAACCAAGAGAGAAACAAGGTCCAAGAGCACCCCCTGGAAACGCCAAAACCTTATCTTGCTTGGACACAAGGTAAAGAGGGAGGAGGTGGCTGATGACAGACACCTGAGCCAGAAAGCAAGGTAACCTTTGGGGCATTAACAGGCTTATTTATTCTTTAAACAAAGAAATGTGGCTTCTTCTAGATGGTCCAAGCATTTGAGACATAATGAAAGTTGCCCATAAGCAGACAAGCAGCTGAATAAAGGCTATGCAAGGGTCAGCAAGCTGAAGAGAGAGCAAAAGAGAGCTTGTTTCAAGCAAGCAAGTCAATGCACTGGAATGCAACTGGCTGGCTGACAGTGGGGTCCATCCTTCCCTGTCTTCTCATCTGCACTCCAGTGAGAACCTAAGTCTTACCCCTTGAACTCCTATCAGATAACCTGAGAAGGGCTGGCAGATTACCAGCCCTTGCAGAGGAAGTAGGAGCTGCAGAGCCAGGAGAAAGCTCATCAACTCCTAGGCTGACAGCTGTGCTGACCTGAGACGTCAGAGAAGTTAACAGGCTGCCCTTTTCCCAAAGCTTACAATTTTTCTCTAAAAGGATTAATGGCCAAGCAGTACACTGGAAAGCAAAGTCAATGGAAGAGCATGTTGTGTCACTGCCGATCCCACCAGCCGATAACCAAAAAAAGCAGGTAAGCAAGGTTAGGGGCTAGGAAATCTGAGGCAATTGACATCATTGTTGGAAGACAATCTTGTAGGAACCTGAAGAGATTCAGAATGGATGACTGACAGGAATGTAGCAGATGTTACTAATTTGCTAAAGTGTTAGACATAGTAGTAGCTCAAAAAATTTTCCTAGGGAAATTAATTCAATTTGGCTTGGTTCAGTACGCAATCACTGAAGATTAAAATGTGGCTGAAGGAATGAAAAACAAAAGACAGTCCATGTTGGGAGTGATGTGGGGTCATCACCAGAGCATTTCTTGTTGAGGGGTTCTATTCATGGCCCAGAAAAGGAGTAAAAAACAACTCATTAATGAGATCTGCAGAGAACTCTAAGCTGAGAGGCAGAGACACCTAATCGACAGAGCACCAAACCACACAGCAGAGTTCAACTGGAAACGTGAAGCTAATCCATCTAGGGAAAAACAGCCCTAAACTTGGATAATATTCAATAGACAAGCAGGATGCAGGACAGAAGCAGCATTTACAAAGGGCTGTGAGTTATATAGCAGAGGCAAGGATGGGAATGTAGAGGTGTCATGGGGAAGGAAGGGTGGACTGAATGAAGGTAAGCTGAAACAAAACAGTGTCTGCAGGTAGGTAGTTTGGGAAAACAAGTCCACAACGTGAGAGATCTTTCTGAATGTTGACAAAACCACCAATCTCTACCTAGTGAGAATCTTGGTCTTTCTTGACTCTCACCTAGCTGGGGGTTAGCATCTAGGAGATGGCCTTGGGCCATCATCCTAGGGATCACTGACAATGGCACTCCAAAGAAAAACCACTTCAGCTCACCTTGGTTGCTGGTACTAATCCTTTATGGGGCCTGTACTGCCTTCAGGCAATGCCTTCCGGCCTTGGGGAAGTGGTTAATCTTTCTGCATTTACTCAACCTGCAACAGTGCAAGGGCTTAGAAGCCAATTTTTCCACCATCAGTCTGAAAGCAATGGCTCAATACAATTATCCCTAGGTAGTTCACTGCTTTAGCAAGCAAGCATCTTTTACATTACTTCAGCACAAAATCTGCACTAAAAAGGCTTGTTTTCTTCTTAAAACCAAAATCTCCCCCAAATTTCCTTATATGTGTATAATCATTAAACAACACTGAAGCTATTTCTAACAGTGTAATAAGAGCTGACTCTGGCCTCCGTATCCTGAGCTCCTTTGCAGATTATTTCCATACCTTCCTGCCAATTAGAATTAGGTGTTCACTTGCAACACGGTGAACCCAGACCTAGAAATATGGTCATATATCCCATCGTTATGTAAGTGGTCCTTACACGGTTAATGCCTCACTTGCTCTTCAAGTTACTATCAGATCACAATGGCCAAGCTGCCCATCAACCCACCACATGAATTCCACCAGCTTGGTGAAGGTCTATTTCCTGAAGGGTCTATATAATATTAAGTGTATCCATATTTCCCATCATGGTGTTTTTGAGCATACTATATTTGTATAAGAGCAGAGAGAGGCAAGACCACCTATCTTTGGGAAACACCCATCATGAATCTATACCACATTTTGTTACTATATTACTATTACTTGAGACAGGTCTACATATAGCCAAGGACGGCCTGAAATTTGCTGTGAAGCCCAGACTAGAACTCAGAATTCTCTTGCCTCACCCTACCAAGTTATCAGGCACAGGGAGCCTTATTCTTAAATGTTACTAGTGAACATCATTCCAAAGGTATGGAACAATTCATGTCTAGGCTGGACAATGGAGAAAAGCCCAGAAGAAAGAATCAGAAATGTCACAACAGGTTGACTTCTCCACTGACATTCTGTGTGACACTCTATCAGGATGTGACAGCATAAATGTAGGATATGAGAACAATAAAAAGATAAATAATCTCAATGACAAGGTGTGAAACCAAAATTAGGTAATATGTGCCCAACTCAAGACTTCTCTAACAGAACGCATAATCTCACAATGACCAAACTTCTTAACTAACAGGTCCTGCAGGCCACAGAAAAACTATTGAGTGAGGTAAATCCATGCAAATCACTCTGACACAATGGAGATATTTTGTGGAGTCTAAACAGACTCCTGAGGTATCCATATACTTTGAACAGAAGTATTTCAGTTTTTGATGAAGACCACGGAGCTACCAGCACCATCGACTAAAGTCTCTAAAGTAGGAGCCTTGAGGAATGTCATGGCAAGAAACCCAGCTGAGCACTGGGCTTCTCCTCGGGGTAACCAGCCATAGGGATGAAGGACAAAAGGAAAATGTCACAGGGCTTCTCAAATGCTTTCCTGCCAGCTGTCAGAAGTGTTTGAAACCAAAACTCATTTCCTAATAAATGTTTTCATTTCCTTTGTACATGACAAAAGGTTCAGAGGTGATAAATGGGAGAGGAAGGGAGGGGAGGCCTCTGAAGGAAAACACAGAGCCAAATGTATTGCACGCATAACTCAGGTATTTCTGATAGTCCCAGGAATGGCAATGATCACCATGCGATTATCAGACATAACATGCTCACTCACATCCAGGCTCCCTTCCTTTTATAATCCCAACCCAGGGTGGCCACATTCTACATGCTACTGATTGAGATGGCAGGGAACACAGGGATGGAGGCCTATGTTTAACCAATTCTTTTCTTGTTTTCCACTGGTGAAAATTCTAACACAGAAATGATTCAAGCTCTATCTATATAATATTTCCAATCTATTCTGCTCAGACTCAGGCAGAAACATAAGAGTGACACAGAAAAAGTGGTGCTATCAGTCTCAGTATGTTTAGTAAGTTCTCAACTTACCTGGCTTCTGCGGCCAGCAGCTCATCATAGTGTGAGGATCTCTGGTCATCATCCTGTCGGTATCTGATCACTGTGGCTAGGCCTTTGCTGACAAGAGCCTCAGCAATGTTTCTGCAACAGAAAAGAGAGATCAGTCAACACTGGGGTTGCACATGGGGCTCAATGAACAGAAACCATAATAGCACCTGGAGGTAGCAAGGCATTCTGGCAGGGGAGGGAAGAGGCTGAGCATGTTTAGACCAGTGCACTGCTAAGCTGGAATCCAAATAGAACAGAACAAAGATACCCAGGCTCAGCAATTTTCTTGTTAGTAGCATCATATCTACATCAATCCATACAAAACCAGCAGAAACTATCTGTACGGAGCCAACATTAGGCTGGGCTATTTACAGAATGTTATAAACAAGCCACTACCCTCAAGAAATCTGCTCTAAAATATCAGGCACACAAGATAAAAAATGAGCACATACAAGCATGACCTAAATTTCTCATTCTCCTTCGCAGACTATACGAAAAGCTAGAATGCCTAGTTGTAACTCTACAGTGTTAGAAACATTGGTGGAACATGATACTCAACACGTTTCTCTTTTCACAGCTCCCAACAGTAGATCTTCTGCCTTAAGAAGGCTTGGAGAAGAGCCAGGAATGAACTGGGGAGAGGTAAAGACAGAAAACAGGCATTCTGGCATAAGAAAACCAAGCAGGGGACAAAGGAAAAATAAAAGAGGACTAAAGACTGAGGTAACAAGTTTTGTAACAACATTCCAACTGAAGACAGACTTCAGATGAGAATCCAACTTCAAGTGATTCTCATACACACTGTGCCCACTACAGAATGAGACATGCCCCTTTAAAGATGGTATGCAGCGACTATCCTGAGAACAGTGCATGTAGAATGGCACTCAAATGACTAATGAAAGCTCTTCTGCACGGCTTCTCCCCAACCTCAAAAGAGAACTTTGATATCAAGAAGCAAATGCAAAAAAAAGAGTTGACAAAACCAAACGTTGGAAAGAAAGAGAAATGATATTATTGCTGGAGAGTGGTGGTTATGTCTTTTTTTGTGTATGTCATAATTACACCAAAGGCCCCATCACACCATCTGGTTCGCTGCCCTTTGGGGAGAGGGTACAGTAAGCAATAGGCTACGTGCCATATGCTATGATTTAGTGCTGTCTGATAATGTAGTTAACTCTTAACACACTGGTGATCCTCAGAAAGTGGCAGCTCAACTAAGCTGTAACTACATGTTCAAATCATGGAAGGATTCTATTCATCTGAACCTAGGAGAACAGACTTTTCAATGAAGCAGCACAAAATATGATGGTAAAGTAAGGAGGAAAAGATGCTGTGGCTGATTCTGTTCTCATTATATGCCCCTCTGCTGCCTGTTTATCTACTGCCAGCACGATATTAATATCTCAAAGCCGCCATGGAATTAGCACTTCTTAAGATCCACACCCACAAAGAGGCTGCTCTGCTGGCCATCCTGTCTCCTGAGTCACTGCATAAGAGTGCTGGCAAACGCTGTCATTATCACAGAGCTGTGTTTGGCAGCACGGAGAGAGCAACAGCCCCAAATCAGCAGATGGAGATATTGATTCATGGTGAAGATTTTAAGTAAGGCTGTCACCAAGGAGTCCTATTAGGGCAGGAGAGTGGCTATACCTACCAAAGAACCACCAAGCTAGACGGCTAGGGAGTGGCTTGCAAGACAACTCTACTTTTGACAGGTTATAATGTCTGGGTGATTTTAAATGCCAAGACAATAAAGAAATGTTTGTTACTGCATTTTGAATTACTGAGCACTGACATTTTACAGTCGATGCATGAGGTCTAGAGGAGAAAGCTGGAATGGCAGAGCAAGCAAGAAAATTTTCATGAAAACAGGTTTCAATATGAACATCTGGAGAATACGAAGCAAAACAGTGCAAATATCTCATGATTTAGTTTCATTAATACACTCAAATTCATTCCCAGAATTACTGAGTACCTGCCGGGCCAACAGAGACCATGGGTACAACCCTTCCCTACTTATCATCCTTGCCCTCCACATTCATCAGCAAATGTTTACGAACCAATTTAAGCCTGTCACACAACTTCCAGAGAACATGTAGATTCCAAATTCAATCCACACCCTGCACACTACTTTCCTTCTCCCTCCCCCTAAAGCTCAGCAGGTTTTAGCTTCTTTTCCTAATTACAGATTTTCCCTGAAGGAACAGTTGCCAGTGCTAAGCAATAGAAGAGTAAAAACACAGGAAATAATAACAATCTCATCACTGAGTATTTACTACATTCCAGGCATGTGACAGTCACATGCATTTCGTCTTGGTGAGAAAGCATCAGCAAGTATCATACAGTAACAGTATAACTATTAGCTGTCTGTCTGTCTGCCTTGACAAACAAGGTATTTGCTGAGTGTGCAGGGCTCCTGGCTTTCTTGCTTTACACCCCACTTTCCAGCACAGCCCTGGGCACATGGTGGAGAGTGATATATAAATGAATGAACTTATTTAGAATAAAAAAAGACATTTTTAAAGTGGAAAAAATTACAGCAAGTTAATTTGTTTTCAAACATCCAGAAAATTGAGATACTCTTTAAAGCATAAGAAAATCTCCTAGTCATTTTGTAAACACAGTGTTGGAATTCTGAAAGGATTTCCCTAGCCAAGTGGGGAGGATTGGGGAGAGCTTGGGGGAACTGGATAATTGAGATGGAGGAAGGGTGGATATGGGAGCAGGTAAGAAGTTATCCTAACCAAAGGAGCCATTTTAGGGTTGGCTAGAATATTGGTTCTCAAGGGGTTCCCAGATGTCCAAGGGGATTTCCCCAACTAGTTCCGTGGGCAGCAGA
>LOEQ01001577.1:209766-221183 GCA_001685075.1 Bramus lutescens
TCGGGGTATAAGCTAGCCGTGCGGGAGCTGGGCAGGTCGAAAAGCAGGCCCGCTCCCCCTATTACTACATACAGTGTACCTAGAATGCCTACTAAATGATAAATGGGGTAGCACACCGTGTACCTAGAGTAGAATGTCTACTAAATCACGAGTCGGGTAGCACATACAGTGTACATAGAATGGTCAAAGAAAATTCTCATTTAGAGCAGTGTGACGCAAGATGGTGAGGTTTCATGACTCAGAACAGCACCTGATCTAAACTTACAAATGATTATTCCTGAATTTTTATGTGTAGTAATTTTAGACTTCAATTGACCATGAGTAGTGGTTACTGTAGGTAAAGAGAGATGTAGTAATTCAGAATCAGGTGCTCAGTTAGGTTTTCTGTCTCTTTAAATGGAAACATATCTGTCTTTTCTTTGACAACATGGAGTTGAGCTTTGCTGCTTGTTTTATTTTACAGGCACTCTCTGCATATTCCTTGGCTGGCCTGGAACTCACAAAGATCTGCCTGACTCTGCTCCCAAGAGCTGAGATTAAAGGCATGTGCAACCAAGCCCAGAAGAATCAGCATTTTTCAAAAAGGATAGGCCAATTATTTTGTCTTGTCTATTCCTTTGTAATGAGAAGACATGTAGAAAACACACTGATAACGGTATATTTGATAACTTGGTTAGAACAGTATCTGCCAAATGCCTTTACTACAGTTACTCTTTTTATATTAACAGGCAGTTTATGAAGGAGCATTGTGAACTATATAATTTTATCCCTCATCAAACTCCCAAGTTATTCATTGATTTAGTTCTCTTAGAGTCAACTCACAGGATCTCATCTCAAACAAAGTTATAATCCGTAGCTGTTGTTTTTGGTATTAAATTATTCCCAACATGGCAATTAGGATGTGTTTGGTCCTGTAGGACCCAGCCATGACAAGCTCAATAGAGGCCTGAGTCTCAGCAGTTTATCCTGAGGCAATACCTGGTTCTCAGAAAGACTACAAACTGAGACTACTGCCATCCATAGGAAACTCTTGATGCTCCAACCACTGTAGATAGGATCGCCTCCCAGAACATACCTTGCCAATGTAACTTTTCTGTTTTTGCCTTTAAATAATGCCCTCTGGAAGGGTGGGGTGCCTCCTCTTGCCACTGCTGCATTGAGGAGATCCCTGCCAACTTCTATTGTGCACACAATAAACCTTGCTTTTGCATTTCAGTGAGTATGTCTCCACACTAAGAGACTTCAAGTTTCTTGCAAGTCTGGTCCTTCTTGGCATCTGCTTCTTAAGAGAAGCATTACCAACACAACATGATGTAACTCAAGGACCTGCACAGCATCCCTCCTTTCCATACCAGTAACTCTCTTCTTTTGAGTAAGGGGCTTATCTTTAGTGTGGTTCCCTACAAAATCCACACTACTGAAGAGAACCAGACTTGGATCACTGCTGTCTCCTCCTCCTGAGTTGTTGGTCAGGCATTAGGCTTCGGCTCTGAGCAACCTTCCTATATATAATGTGAACCTGGCACAGACTTTGCCCTTGTACAAATGCTATAACCGCCTATTGGCCTTGGTACTTAAATAGGACTATCCCCTGAGCAGATATGCCTCCTAGGAGCTCTAAGTGCCTTCAGATGAAATTGTTTCCATTTCTTTACAAACACCAAGCACCACTGACTTTCAGAGCCAAATTAAGAAAAGACAGGGAGTTTCTCAAGAATGCTCTTATTTCATGAGTTGATTAGACATGATGCATTTACCCATCTGGTTATATCAGAGTCAAAGCTACTGCATATTCAAAAGAGTAAAAAAAAGATAACTTTTCACACACACACACACACACACACACACACACACACACTTCTCTCACTCACACATTGTATGACTTCCTTGATTTGGTACCTAGAAGTAGAGTTAACTAAAATACTCAACCTGATCAATAGAAACAGGGTAAAATGGATAAAGATCTTAATAGTAGGCAGAGGAATAATAGCTGACACCTCTGTGGGCCCACCCTTTTCACTCTCCATCTGAAGAGGATAACAGATAATTCAGTGCTCCAGGCTCCAAGACTTTTTATCTAGGTCCTTTGAGCTTAAATTTTTTTCCACTTAAAACCATCTACATTTTATCAGTCACTGAGGTGTCCATGGAGATTACAAAAGGAGAATATTTTCCTTAAGGCAAAGACATGTGGGCACATATTTAGAATAAAGTATACCCACAAAGAAAAGCTTTTGTGATATATTTTAGTAAAACTTTAAGGAAAGGAGTGAAATAATTAAAAGTTCAATATATGCTGCATAGTCACCTATCTATGAGGAGACACATACTCAAGTGTATGTCTACACTTACATACTCACATACAACTTTACAACAATTAAGACTTGATGGTCCAATTTCACGCACAAAGTGCTCGTATACTGTGAGACATAATGTGTACAATTTAGGTTTCTCTCACTTATAATCCCCAAAGGCTACAACAGTACAATGCTGGAAAGTTGTTCCTACTACTTTTTTGCACACAGGCTATCATACTTTTGCTGCAAGTGCAAGCATTCTCACAAGGGCTGGATTAGAGGCCTCCAGAACTGCAATCATGGTTGCTGACAAACAAATGGCTGGTTTACTGTTTTCTCATCACCTGCTCACACAAATGTGATGGTGAAGCTGATCGACACCAGAACCTATGCAGTGCTCGTGTCTGTCTTTGCAACTCAGCTGCGGAGTAAGGAAGCAATGGTTCCATGAAGAGACACAGACAGATCAGAAGATCCTCTGGAACATTTTGTGCACATGCATGCAAAATGTGAGTTTTCTGTCTGTGTTAGTTACTCCTCTTGAGGCTCTGACAAAATACCTGACAACAGTTCCTTAAGGCTGACAGTGTGAGGGTATTCAGGCCATTTGTGGCAGAGAAGTCATGGCACCAGGAGTGTGGAGCAGCTGGTCACACTGCATCCCAGAGTCAAGATGCAGAGAGGAATGAATGCTCAGCTCACTTTTCCCCCTCAGCTCATGCCTTGGTGCTGTCCACATTCACTGTAGGTCTTTCTTGCTCTATTAAATCTTTCTGGAAGCATCCTCATAGACACAGCCTGAGATGTGCTTCTGTGGCCACCCCAAATTCCAGAAAGCTGGTAACAAAGGTTAACTTCCACACTACTTGCACATGCCTAGTGGCTGATAGTTCCTCACACAAAGCTCCATAAAGTCTATTCACATGGAGACCTACAGCATTCATAGTCTCAGAGGCAGGAACCCAGCACTTTTAGAGTGGTGACAGACTTGGCTTCTCTAAGCTAGAAAAAAGAAAAAAAAATATATATGTCTATAAAGGGTAAGGGCAAAATCCAGCAGAAGGCAGACTGAGAGACAATGGGCAAAGAAGAAAAATCTTAAGAGTATTTCCCAACCAGATCTCAAAAAAAGGAAAAACCCCACAAATTGAGGAATGGCTTTTAAAAGCTAATAGGATTACCTTCCTAAGGACTCAAGTTGGATATTCCCGTACCAATGCCTCTGATCTCATTTTTGCTGGCTGAATGGGCCCAGTCCCACCTTTTCCTACCTAGACAGCTAAGAAGAACTTCTCAAATAACCAAGAGCATGTGTAGACAGGATGTTTTGTTTCAGAATTATCAATAATTGTAAACATTGGAGGCGGTACATATCTTTTACAGATTTTCTAAATTTTATCCTTATCTTATCTTTTTTCCAAAGTTCTCCTTAAGCTTATGTAGTTCTAAAATGGATTCAAATTGATTTTTAAATCTTTTCCATTTAGTAAGTGTCATCATCAGAATAGTCAGGCAGATCTCTCTCAGTATCTACAACACAGGCTGAAAACTAACGGGAAGACTCAAATGTTTCTGTGTCCCTAGCTTGTTTTAGTAATGACGGCCAAGTCAGAGGGAATCAAGGACTATTAAGAGCCAAATTAAGGTGCAGTGAGGCTCGGGGCAAAGCATCATCACCAGAGATTCTGAGTGTCTAGTGTCTGTCTTTGACAGTCTACCAGTCTAGCTGTGATAGTATGAAGCATAACATGGAACACCTGATCTCAGACACCCTGGCACACGAACAGGCTGGTATAATTAAAACTTATGGGCCTAGAAGCACAGCTAATAAACACAGCATTTAGGAGGCTAAAGCAACTCCAAGTTTGAGATCAGCAGGGGCTGCAGATTAAGATCTTGCCCTCACCACCAAGGGCTATATATAAGTTGTAACCTAGAAATTCAAATTCCGTTCTTATGGCTAGGTGTGGCAAATACATGTCTATAATACCAGCACTCAGAAGAAAGAGGCAGAAAGGGACCACGAAGTTTCAGGCAAGCCAAAGCTACTCACTGAGAGCCCATCTCAAGACATGAAACAACCAACAAAGAAAAAAGAAAACCTCTTGGGAACAAGGACTATGTGTATTAATAGATCAAAAAGTCACTTTTCCTCCTGGGGGGAAGGGATTGATAGTGGACTTCCAAACCAACAAAACATCTAGGAAAGTTAAAACAATGATAAGTATGGAATGTAAGCTGTAATAAAATAACACCCACCTTCAAATAGCTAGTGTTTTCTCTGATCTTTAATCATCATGGTAAAAAGAAGAAAAGACCACAGGAAGGGCATGAAAACTAATGAAGACTGGTAAGAATGGACTCAGACTTTAGGAGCTCAACAGATGCATTCTTAGAAACCAAAGGCTAAGCATAAACAGACAGGTGGAGATGCTTTGTGAATGAAGGTAGGAAGTAAAAGGAAAGATGGGGGGGAGGGAGGAATCTCCTGTGAATACTGCTGCCTCGCAGATGGGTTAAACACTGAATTGCTACAGCATTTATCCATTGAAATTTCATTATTAATCACTTAGTAATGATTAAACTTAAAAGCTAGGCTACATTTGATCAGTAATCAATGCCCCAGCCTCAGAGGCCATGCTCCACTGAGTTCCAACAGCATTCGTCAGACTGGGAAGAAAAGAAATAAAACTAGAGATCTAGGATCCCAGCTTTTAGAAACTGAGGGATAAAGAGATGTTGCTTCAAACTCACACTGCCAAATAGCTAATTTTACATGTTGACACATCTATGAACCACACTTACTGCCTATTCCATTCATGTTCTACATACCATGGTGTGCATGCTTACCTTGATCTCCTGAAAGAACAATTGACAGGGAAAACAAGATTAAAAAAAAAATGGTTGGGAGCAGTAGAATTAAACACTTAAGCCCACTTCATAAATCTGGCTTAGTGGAGCATATAGTTTGAAAATATGGGCCAAAGCAGTTTAGCAAAAAGGGGGAAGAAGCATAACATCAAATAGTTTTGCTCAGTAAACAGACAATTTTATTCTGCCCCCAGGATTTCTGCAGTGCCGTAATCTTATTGCCATCTTTTATTTGATAGTCTCATTTATTTGGCAATATCATGGTTATGGCCTTATGATACAAGTAAAACTAGTAATCTCCTCATTAGGCCAGTTACTCTCCAAATACCAGGGCACTTCCAAGTTGGTCAAACACCTGAGGAAGTGAGGACAATAACGAATGTGGCTCAAGTCAGAGGAGGATATTAGGCAAGTACGGATCAAAGAACACTGGCCCTCAAACAGCTAGCACTACCCCAACCATCACAGTCAAGAAAAAGAAAACGAAGGAATAACAAAGCATGGGCTTGTCTGAATCTCTCTCTATGACAGAGAAAATGACAGTGACAACCAAGGTCATCCTATGGGAGAAATGAGATTCTTTCACTGGAGACAAGTACATGCCTCATAAAAACCAGAGCAAAAAATACTTGAAGCAGCCTTTTAAAATTGTTATATGTACATGCGTATGCCTCTGCATGGGTAATATACATGTGACTGTGGGTGCCTGGTGTGAGAATTATAGGTGGTTGTGAGCCACCTGAAGTAGGTTCTAGAAACAGAATTGGGGCTCCTCTGAAAGAGTAACAGATGTTCCTAACTGCTGAGCAATCTCACCAGTCCCCAAATCTAGTTTTTTTTTTTTTAAAGTAAACGGTCTAGCAAACACGTGCTTCCAACCCAGCCAAATTGGTCTACTCATTGCTAAATATTCCATGCATTCACATTTCCAACTATTTGCAGGGCATGTGAATTTGTGTGATTCATCATCACGTAAAACTCAGCATTTCAAAAATAAAACGCTCTTTCCTAGATTAAAAACTTTGCTGAATTGTACCAAATCACCTCCTCCTTCCAACTGCAGGATCAGTATACGGGCAATCACATAGGCCTCCAATTGCTATGATTCCAGAAGAAAATCTCTGGACTCAAACCTAATCCTCATTCTCAAACTCACCACAACCATCACCACCAATCATGTTTGAGAATGAGGATTAGTTATCATCTAAATATTTTGAAAGGATTGAGCTGGTAGTGTTAAGGATTGTTCGGCACTGCAACACAAACAGGTAGGGGATGCTGTGTAGACCATAAAAGAGACAGTGGAAATCTCAACAGGGCTGATGAGAAAGAACAGAGAAAACATTCAATAGAGAAAGAAAGCATGGAGGTTTGAGTCCAGAGGTTTCAACGTAGAAAGAAACATGAACTTCCTACATCTGAAATGGTGTTGTATGTGTGGGGGGGGGCAGTATGAGACAGAGAACTAACACACACATTAGCACTTATCTGCAGTTATTGTGTATTACTGTCTTCCTTTCTGTACACATCTTGTCATATCACCTAGATTGTATTCTCTACTGGTCTATGAAGAGCCACACACTTAGTAGGCACTCAATAAATATTTATTGGCTAGCAGAATGATTTCATTCACTGAGTTCCCAGGGGGTCCTGTAGGCTGTCAGATGAAAACAAAGTAATAACTGACTGAGTCATAGAATTTTTGAGTAAAAAGAGTCTACAGAGATAAACTAATCCAAATGCTTCCATATAGAGATGAAGACAGATACAGAGATAAACTCAGAAAAAAATGGTAAACAAAAAAACAGAGATAGACACCATCACAATGGGCATCTAAGAGCTCTCTGAGTCTCAAACCATTTCCCTTTATTATACTGCTGTCCTATGAAAGAGGAATAAATACAATGTGCACATAAATGATCTAAGATGCCCTTAATGCATTAAATATATCAGCACATTAAAAATAATCTATTCATATCTGATTATAAATTTGACCACTCTAATACTAATAAGCTTGCTAAAATACATACTAGACATTTAATTACAATAATTTGCCTGCCAAGGGGAGATGCAGGGGACCTATTTGAGGGATGAATGACTTGAAAATGACCGGTGACTTCTCTTTCCCCCTCAATATATATTCTAACACAAAGCAGAAATATTGGTTGGAAGCATAACAATGTTTTCTTCATCCTTACTTTCTATGATCCTGTATCCATTGATAAACAGCATTTTACAATAGATCAGTGTATTGACTCTGGAGTGCACCTTCATGATAAAACACGTGCTCAGGAGGTATAAGGAAATGAAACTGCTTTAAAGAAAAAAAAAACAGGAAAACAAAGTGTGGTAGGTGTCACTTACTATGAGGTGAAAACACTCTTGCCTTCTTTCCCTGGGTGATCATGAAGACTCTCCTCTGGGCTTGTTCAGTCTCACAGCAGGCTTTCCTTTCATAACCATCATCCCCACTCTTGCCTCAAGTCATTAAACTAAGGGAGATTCTGACTATACAGCACTGAAGTCATTGTCCACAGTCTCAATGGAAGATGATCATCAGTGAACACCCTTGCTCCTACCTCTGGCAGATTGCTTTGACAGCGACAGTCAGAAGTTTACAATGTCATTTTGCCCATGCAGCAGCACCCAGTGGAGGTGGTAAGGGCTTTATATCCAGGCTACTTCTAGTTAAAGCAATTATAATGCTTCCTGCCTCTTACCATTCTAGTGACTGTTGCGCCCACTTAATCTAGTCTTAGACCCATCTTCTAATAAATCTCTCATATAATAACTCTCTTCTTAGTACAGCCAGAACTACTACTAGTCTCTGCATTCAGAATCATCTTAACAGATTTAATAGACTCTCACATCATAAAGATTCATTCCTAAGAGTTAAAAACAAAATGGCCTCGCCAATGGCAAAGGGCATAATCTCAGATACTTGTTACTCAAGAGCTTGATGCAGGAAGATGTTAAGTTCCTAGTCTGCCAGAGCTACAGAGTGAGTTCAAGTGTGGCCTGGGTAAATTAATTTTGTGCCTCTATTTCAAAATAGGTAAAAATCGGGGGGGGNNAAGGAGGGATGGAGATATGGCTCAGTAAATCAGTGTTTGCCTAGTATTCATGGGGCTACAAGGCTCAATCCTTACTACAGTGGTTCTCAACCTGTGGGTCGCAACCCCTTTGAGGGGGTCAATGATTCTTTCTCATTGGTAGTCTAGGACCATTGGAAAACACCAATATTTACATTACGATTTACAACAGTTATGAATAACAGTTATGAAGTTATAACAGTTACAACAGTTATGAATTTTACTGTTAAGAATTAACAACATTAGGAGGTGTATAGGCGGATTTGAAGCATCAGGAAAGTTGAGAACCACTGCCTTAATGCAACTAAGTAACTAAATAACATGAACTACACGGGTCACACTTTCCTTGAACATGACACAAGGGAGCTCAGGCCCAGGATGAGAGGCAAATGGCATCTGCAAGGCTCAGCAGTACTTCCTTAGCTCCAGTGAATCACCCAATTTTTGCTGTAGTGGTAGGTCCAGCCAGGGAAGGTGGCTGAACAGCCTTTGTTTAGAGGCAGAACTCAGCATTTAGACCTTCTTGAAGTATGGGAAGAATTCTAGTGTTACTCTGTCCCTGTGGAATTCCTCAAGGTATGCACTCATCTAAACATGTGAAACTCTGTATGGGTCCTCAAACATCCTGTAATGACTGCTACAGATGGCTTTGAGGACACTACTCCAGGTAACTGAATAAAGTGCAGTGCTACCATATCCAAGAGCAACATATTGAAGTATAGAATACATAAAAGGGGACTATTTTAAAGTAAAAAAAAAAGCCTACTATATTTAGGCAAAGAGTCGATTATAGGAATTTATACAAAGGAAGGAATAGGGTTAATGAGAAGGTCTGTTGATGGTAAGTTTATAAACAAAAATTATGCCCCAACTACATTTACACTCTTAATGGATAAACAAACCACAGGCTGCACACTCCTTATGAGTTAAAACAACTCCATTGCTGTGGGCACCAAAAAGTTATTAGATTGCAGTTTTGCTTATTTTATTCGTTTTCTAAAGCTTTGCAAAAAAAAAACTTTCTCAAAGACATTTTTACAATGTTACAGACTGTTTTGATTTAAAAGAGCATCTACCACAAATTCATGAAGAGAGAAAACACAGAGAAACAGATGCATGTGCTAAAACAGAAAATTTTAGGAATAAAAGTGGTCTATCATCATGACCAAAATAGAAGCCACACAGTGGGGACACCTTCAATCTTGAAGCCTGTGTTGTACTCTCTACTTCCTCACACCTTCTGGGGCCACAGAGCATCTGGGTCCATCCCATTAAGTCAGTGAAGCAGAAGATCAGGGCTCTTATACCCATTTTCTATGGCTCCAGGTACTTAAACTTGTGCCAGTTTCCACACCCCTAAAATGAAAAATTGTATCTAAATGCCTACAAAACACCTTCTAGATCATATACTATTATCATTGACTTTTTATTAAACCATGAACTAGGATTTGCTGATCAACAGTCATTGAGTACACATTTACACATTCGGTCAATATACATTATCAACCTTATAATAATGTCAGTCTTATATTATTTGGTGATAACACCCAAGGCTAAGGAGACTGTATGTCAGTTCAGTAGGTATTTAACATAACACAGAGTTTATATAATTAGGCTGTGGAACAGCATGCAAGCACTAAGGATTCCTTCTAGGCCTAATGTTAGAGGCTCTGAGGGTCCTCTATGCTGTGCACACACTGCACTGATAAAAGGTGGAAGGTCAGAATGCTTCACAAAGTTATGAAAAATGTTGATTGTCCCACCCCTAGTTTTAATATCCACCTCTTGTTAAGCTATAATATATGACCCAAACACTCTGTAGCACAATAAAGAAGAGAGAGAATGGGAAAGTGGACAGTCGAGTATTTCTCACTAGAGAAATAGATACTTAAATATTAGGATTCCTTACCGGCTAACACATTTTTACTTTGGCTAATTGCTTCTTTTCATCTGCAAGCTCATTAGCAAAGACGTGTTCAAGGAACAGATTCAAGAAGGAAGAACTGACACTTAACAGCAATTACTTGTATTTCATGTACCAGCTCTGGTACTGTGTAAAACGTGATACTTATTTATATCTCAGCACTGAATATGCTGAAAATCAAACTCGTCCTCACATTTACACAGCTTGTCAAGTAGTGTTTTTGGCGTACTAGTTTAAATTGAAAAATGTAAGTAGCAACAACACATGAATAAAACCACCATGTGATGCTTTCTAAGCAATGACTATGTGACTCACAATATATTAAGGACCACAGGAAATACTAGACACAGGAAAATTTCATCAGTGTAGCCAGGAAAAGTCAGTCGCCTGCTAAATAGTGCAGTCCAACTCACATTGTTTTATTTGGCTAAACTGAGACAAAGAAATAAAAAAAAAAAACACCACTGGGTGACAAATTTGGGTCTCAGATCACAAAATTACAGGTACAGATTAGAAAAAAGCAACAGGAATAAACAAAAATACCAGATAAATTAGATGGATTTAAAGAGGATTATTTCAAATGAAAAAAAACCCCACATCAGAAGATGATATATATTATTTCCTTTACATAAGGATCTTAAAAAAGACAAAAATATGGCAATAAAAAACAAAATTCAAGTTAAGAATGAAAGGGAGGAGGTTCAAGGGCAACAACTTTATGATGACTGGGTAATTTTCTACCTTGCATTGTTATGTGAATTGACACATGATAAATGGCAATAAATGTAATCAATGTCCAATTCCTAGTTTTGATACTGTTCTATACTGCTATGATATAGAGTCACTGGTTGCAAAAGGCAGCAGGGCACACAGAATGTACTGTACTGTTCTCGATACTTGTGTCCATCTATAATTCCTTTAAAAAAAAAAGTCAATGGGGGGCTAGAGAGATGACTCAGGTTGAGAACAGTGGCTGCTCTTCCAGAGGTGCTGAGTTTAATTCTCAGCAACCACATGGTGGTGGCTCACAACCATCAGTAATGAAATCTGTGCCCTCTTCAGGCACACAGGTGTATAGGTAGGCGAATACTGTATAATAAATAAATAAATAAATAAAATCTTTAAGAAAAAGTCAATAGAATTTGAACTTAACAAAACACAAAAAAGTATTGAAAGTCAAAGGGATCAACCTACCCCAGGATCCAGCAATACCACTCTTGGGAATATACCCAA
>LOEQ01001578.1:2138-14258 GCA_001685075.1 Bramus lutescens
AGAGGATGTGAGCCTAGGGAAGGAAATGAACCTAAGAAGGAAGGGGGAAGAAAGTACAGATGAAGGGAAGGGGGCACAGACAGAAAGGGCTTGTCTTATTCCCATATTTCAGTTATGGTTCATGGAGTCAGGTTATTTCAAAAAAGAGTGTTAAGGGAAGTCATTCAAGGAGATAATTTCAGATATGAATCTTGATGATTAGAAAGATAGGCAAACAAATGCAGGAAGGGCAAACATTCAAAATCAAGGGAAATACTGGAGTAACGAGAGATTGTTAATAACATAAGCACGGATTGTATTATTAGAAATTGTTTGGTTTTCAGCCAAGGAATAAGAAGCTCCATAGGAGACAGGTGGTGGCGGCGGCACACATCTTTAATCCCAGCAGTCTGGAGGCAGAGGCAGGCATCTCTGTGAGTTTAAGGTTAGTCTGGTAACAGAATGAGTTTCAAGACAACCAAGGGTACACCTTGCCTGGAAAACCCAAAAACCAAGGGGAAAAGAAGAAGCAGAAGGAGAAGGAGAAGAGGAAGAAGGGGTGAAGGAGGAGAAAAGAAGCAGGAACTATCAGGGTTTACAGGGAAGTTGGAAGCCCATTGGAAGCTCTACAATGCAACCACTTCCATTCTATTCTATAAAGTGGTCAATCAGTCCAAAAGGCTTAATGTAGGTCAGTAATGAGATCGTATTTGTATGTTAGTAATTGTGTGGACGTGATATACCAGTAGGAGGCCATATTTGTAAGTTATGGGTTTGTTCCAGGGCAGGCATAGGGAGGATAATAATAGGTTGCAGATGACATAGTTCATATGGAGTAAAATGAACAGGGCTATTACAAAGTCTGGTCATGAGGTTGGTAGAAAGGCTAAGAGTACCTTAGTGCCAAGGTTTTATCATGAGGCTGTCAGCTATGGGTATGCATCTTGCAAGGGAAGAGAGCCATTTCCCATGACATAAATGATCAATACATTTTGGATACCAATCATAGAAAACTGACAAATAGAAAAAAATTACCTATTAATAAAGGTGGAAATTTGCTGAAAATTTTTCTACTGTCCATATACAAAACACAGGGCTATATCACAGGAGACTTTGGTTAAAATGTCATTCCTGGACATTTGCTGATTATGAAGCAACCTTTATGCCCATGTCATTGTGTGTTTATCAGAATGGACCATGGACCAGGACATAAATGGCAATAAGTTGTTACTCACAGCTCACATTGACAACCTCAGTTTCTGATAAGGCAGGAGGTTAAATATCAAGACAATGACAACCTCAGTTTCTGATCAAGACCACACCAAGGTTCATAGATAACTCTTTTCTATGTCATCACACTGAGCAAACGACACAGAGTAGAACTCTGAGGTCTTATAAACTAACTGGTCCCATTTTCAGGAACAACTCTGATGACCTAATCACGTCCCAAGCATCCCACCTTCCAATACTTTTATATTGCAGACTAGGATTTGGACAAAGAAATATTGGAGGTCATAAAATATTCCAAAGGTCATAAAAGTGACAATAAAGGGTAAGCAAACTTGGGTTAGGTACTTTTTCCTATGGACATTTTAGGAGCAGATGTTGTAGTTTGGACTTCATGATCTAATCAATAAATATTTTGTGGCTATAAAATGGTTTCAATGGCTACTAATTGCTGAAAACTGAAATTCTAGAGAATGATATCCTAAGATAATTATCAAATGTTGCTTCTATGACTTTGGGGGCGATACTATCAAAATTTTTTGGCTCAAAAAGGTATTTATGGAATTTTCATTACAATTGGAGATGATGTCAGAAATTTAAAACAAAAAAGAAATCCATCTTTCCTGATGTAACATCACAAATTTGCTTCAATATATGTTTTACGTTCTCTTTTCTTCCTTGCCCTTTTCTTGCAATTAAATAAATGTTCTGTGCATTAGAAGTAAGTAGCTGGGGGACAATTGAATCTGCAATTAGCATCTGTAGCTTCTGTCAGTAACTTAAATTCTGCTGAGTGGACTTGTATTGATAGATATAGATACTGATGGGTAGAAGTGTCACGTTGCTATGCGTCCCTAAAGAGAAATCTTGCAAAGATCTTCCACCTGCTTTTCTGTGCTTTGGGAAAGAAGGAAGCCATAACAATTGATAAAATTCCTGAGTGGAAG
Organism: Bramus lutescens; assembly: GCA_001685075.1. Lineage (NCBI taxonomy): Eukaryota > Metazoa > Chordata > Mammalia > Rodentia > Cricetidae > Bramus > Bramus lutescens. The sequence continues at coordinate 4,292 of LOEQ01001578.1, forward strand.
CAGAAAAGTTTTGTCTGGACTTTAGAGACTTTCAGGAGACCTCACTCATTTGAAATGCAAAAATGATACGTTTTTGTTTCCTTGTAAATGTACTTTGTGTACTCCTGGTTTTAATCTTTGTGTTTTTCCTTATTGTGGCATTTCTTACTCAGTACAAACTGGAAGTAGGTTTCTTCCTTGAGTTATCTGATATTTATATTGTGGTGAATTTGATTTCAATTATAGGCTTGGGAAAAATTGCTCATTGTGTTTCATAAAAAAGTACATTGGTGCTGCTTTATGTAACAGTAACGCATAACAGGGCTGACAGAAGTAACTTTCATTTTCAGAATGCATATGCCGTGGAAAGATAAAACACTTTAACGTTTGTTTCAGATTCATCTATGAATCTACGTTTCATTAAGAAATTATTAGTAAATATAAAAATACAAAAAAATATGACTGTTTGACTTTCAGTGTCGTGCTAAGTAAGATTTAAGATTTCCTTTATTTTAAGGGATACTCTATAGGGCCAGAGAATATAATAATCATTTTAAATATTTCAGAAGTTGCCCATAGGACACTGACATGTTACAAAATGTAGCTTGCCTAAAAGAAGTGCAAATATATGTACATATATTATATATGCATACATATATATGAAAAATAATTAAAATACTATGTTTATTTTTGCTTAGTAGGCTTTGTATTGTATTGTACTAAATGTGTTGTATCTAAATAAATATTCTAATTTCAGAGTTTTTGGTATCTGGGGATGGGAAATTGAATACACTAAATCCATTATACTAAGGACTTTTTAATAATTCGTCATGCATAAGGAGTCCATATCTGAGTAAATCATGTTTGGTCCATAAATTTGTAGAAATGTTTATGGCTGAGGTCAAGTTGATTTAGTCAACTTGGGAGACATTGGAAAGACCAAACTAAAGTCTGAACATGAGCTATGGTCTTCCAAACTTAGATAATTAACTCATTGGAATTAGGTGTAGATAGTATCGTTTATTATAAAAATCTGCATATTTAGCAAAATAAAAGGGATAAAATCATGTAAACTTACTTGGCAATAATTAAAAATCTCACCATGTATTAATTTATAGTAATAGCATGTAAATTAAGGACTTTTAAAGGGAAAAGTAAGATCAAAACAGGAAAATGAGGCCAGGCAGTGGTGGCTCATGCATTTAAACCCAGAATTTGGGAGGCAAAGACAGGTAGATGTGAGTTTAAAACCAGCCTAGTTTACAAAGCAAGTTTCAGTATATCCAGGAGTGTTACACAGAGAATCCCTGTCTTGAAAAAACAAACAAAACCAAACCAAAACAGGAAGATGAACAACTTTGCTAGTGGCTGACTAGATTCTAAGCATTCATTGGTAGTGTTCAGAATTGTATGTTGTGAGGCATGTACATGAAACAATAAGGCTCTTCTTCAAAATAGAAATCAACATATTAAAACAACTTCTAAGATTGTGGTTTTCCATTTTCTTATTATTTTTCATTAGTTTTCCCCATAGAACAGAAAAATCTAAAGCGTATTCCAAATCCTTAATGTTTATATCACGGTGCTTTTGATTAATCTAACTTTAAGTGATTTATTTTCTGAAACCATACTGGACATTGTTGTGTACAAATATCCCTCATTCCTTGGGTATATTCACTTTTGTGAAAATGAGATCCTGTAGCTAAGATTAAGGTTGACAGAGCGAGCTTCCTGTCACCATTTGTCATGGAATCCCAGTTCCTGTGAATTGTCAGATATGTTAGTGTTTTCTTTCAAGGTTACCTTGTCTGAGGCAAGATCAAGGGACGTTAAGTGTCAGTGACTTCTAGGCTTCAGCTCGTGTGTGTACTCAGAGAGGTGGATGTGGAGTTGTCTTGGTTAGAACAAAATGGTCTGTTTTCAAATTAGTCAGTTGGCTGTGGATGCGTGTACTCAGGTCATTGATATGCAGTAGACAGTGTGCTCTTGGAAGTGATGTCTACGACACATTTTAATAAAACACTATCTAAACTACCTTCCCGAAACACTCCATTAACAAGAATCAAATGTCTTCAAAATTAAATGACAACCCGTTTCCTTTTGAACCATAAAATGTTAATCAGGTGTTTAGAAGGGAATGTACTGGCCTAGGGCCCAAAGACATGACTTGACATAGGACCCCTATGTTTTCCTTGTGGACAACATTAACTGGAGGTAAAGCTGACATGCAGTTTTAAAAATATGAGGCTGTCATGGAAATCAAGACCAGCTGGCACCGATTCATGAGAAGGGAAAAAGAAGAATTTCCACTATATTTGAGAACCCCTAAGTCTCAGTTGTTACCACTGGGCACCGGTGTAACAATACCTACTATAATTGTGTTTCATAATCATGGAAAGCATTTGTCATGACTGACGTTGAGACTTTCCATAATTTTATGTTGGCGTTCATACTAGAAGTATAATTTGAAGAAGCATAACATGAAAACCTAAGCATTTTTGTTTTCAAACTTGTATGAACTCTGTGAAATTCCCTTACGATTTCAAGTTTTGTCTGCACTTTATTAACTATGGGAGGTAAAACATTGTGTGTCAGCGTTCCTTGGGGAGTACTGCTCCTGTTAAAGAGCACCAAAACCTTTCTATTTAATATGAATTTTTTCATTTAAGAAGGCATAACAGTTCAACAGTAATAACAGTAATTTAAAAATTTTCAACAAATTTTCTTATAAGAATGACTTTTTTGTTTTTCAGGAGTATTAAAAGGTATGATGAAGACCAAGCTTCAGGACACATAGGTGAAGATGTATAGTCTCAAAACTGTACACTTAATTTTACCTGTGTGTGAGTATAAAAGATGTACATCTTAACATTGTGTGTGTGTATGTGTGTGTGTATATGTGTGCATGTGTACATGAATGTGGGTGTGAGCATGTGTGTCTGTATTCTACTGCTCTTTTCAAGTTCCGAGTTCATAGTCAGGGCTCATCAAACCAAAACCAGCAAGAACAGCTCAGCAGTGGCAGCCAACACCCTTAATGCCAGCACTCAGGAGGGAGATGCTGGTGGATCTCTGAGTTCAAGCAAGGCCAGCCTGATCTACAACAGGCTCTAAAGCTATACAGAGAAACCTTGTCTCCCCCCCCCAAAAAAAATGGCAATGAAGTCTTGTAGTTGGGTGGCAGTGCATTTTTCTAATAGATATATGAAGAATGAACAAAGCTGCTATATGTCCTGTGGTTTTTATTGGTATAACAAAAGTGAATACTAATTTAAAAAATATGATTAAGAGAATTAGAAATAACATTTGCATCCAAGTCATCAAAATAAGTATGTTGGGGCTGGTTTTGTTTTTGGTTTATTTTCTTATTTATTTGGTTGTTTGGTTTTTGGAGACAAGGTTTCTCTGTGTAGCTGACTGTCCTGGAGCTTACTCTGTATAACATGCCGGCCTCAAACTTGAAGATCTGCCTGCCTCTGCCTCAGGAAAGCTGGGGTTAAAGGTGTGTGCCACCACTGCCCAGTGAGGGGAGGTTGCTGTGGGAGCACATTCTGCTCCTTCAGTCAATAGCCTCTAAGATACCAGCCCACTTGAACGTGGTCTCTTTTGCTTTACAAAGCAGCAATAGCCTTGTGCTTGCTCCCTTGCATTGGCTCCTGTTTTCGGCTGCTAGACTCTGTTCCTGGTCGCGCAGAGGGCTGTTGTCTAAGACAGTGATCTGTAAGTTTTTCCCCTTAAATAAATAACCCTTTTATTAATTATAATTCTAAACTGGTGTGGGATCATTTTTTGATCCCACTAATGCCTTCAGGGGGTTTTATATCAAGCCTTCTAAGCATGAAAATAATTTTAGGAGCTTCTATTATGTTTTCCTTTTATAACCTACCCTAGCCTGTGCTTTATTACTTATCTGAAGAACAGGATATCTGGAGAACCAGTTGTTTCATGCAATGTATTCCACTGAAACACTATAACATTTATTGATGATGATCTTTGAGTGCATATATCCTAGTTAAACACCGGCAAAACAGTAAATCAGGTTTCACAGCAAGTAGTTTTGTTTAGAATTAAACCACTTTTTAATTACTTATGTGATAAATTATAACATAAAAAAATCCCATTTTGGGGCTGGAGAAATGGCTCAGCAGTTAAGAGCACTGACTGCCCTTCCAGAGGATCCCAGTTCAATTCCCAGCACCCACATGGCAGCTCACAACTGTCTGAAAATCCAGATCCAGGGAATCTGACACCTTCACACCAATGCACATAAAATAAAGATAAATAAATCATAAAAATGTCCCATTTTGGTGTTAGGTTTTGTTTTACCACTCTTGTGCCTTTCATTCTAAAATTTGACTGGGAAAGGGTATGAGGACATCTTGGGTATCTCTGGGCATGACTTGTTTGTCTATTTTTGACAGTTCTGTAAATGATAATGGAAATGAGTTCATACCACTGTGTTAAACACAGACAGGTAGACAGAAAGACGGAGAGCAAAAATATAAAGAGGTCTGCAGAATAAGCCCTCAAGAGCCAGGACTTATTTGTCTTCTGTGCATTTTTTCCCCATCGTCGAGTCTAGGGGAGGGATTGGGCAGGTGCTTGCAGTCACAGGTCTTTTTGCGTTTCCTAATGGGGCTTCTGATTCACTGGTACCTAGGACATAACCTAGGATGAGAGCCACAGCGAGCTCCACTCTTCCTCCAACTTCATCCCTGCCAGTTATCAGAGTTCTCTGTGGTTCAGGCTCCAGAAATCCCACTCTGGCAACCTAGGGATGGAATGTATTCTGAGCATGTGTTTAGTTTGGCTTCAAGTATAAGAGAAAAAAAAAATTGCTACTGACATTTAAACAAATTAGGAGTTTTCATGTAACATTTCCTTTGTCAGATTTTTCTTGAATAGTGAAAATCTGGGAACTCAAGTTAGTTTGCTTCCTTGGCAATGTTAAAGTCAGGAAAAAGAGTTCCTTTATCCCCGGAAAGGCACTCCCCATCCCCGGTCTCACTCTGCCACTGCCTTTATCACAGGAGTCTTATTCCTTCTTTGCTCCCTCCAACCCCAGCAACTCCATGGTGACCGGAAACTAGAGGTGACAGAGGTTGGAGACAGGATGGACTCTGTAATTCTCTATAATCAAACAATGGTGAAGAGCAGAGGGCTACAGATTTCTCTTCAGGATTCCCAAAGTCCTGGTGAGAACCCAGCGCTTTCAACTTTCTAAGTGTTCCCTAAAGGAAGAATCAAGTTCCATATACGGAGAAGAAATGGCATTAAGTGCGGTTCCTGCGCTTATCTAAAGAACACTGCCTACAGCTGTGAAGCAGACTGTTAACCCCCAGGAAAGCCCCTCAGAGAGACTCTCCTGTTGTTTCCAAAACAAAAGACCTGGGAGAGAATGAAGGAGAAGGAAAAAAATTGCATGAAAGGTTTGTTCCTTGAGTCCACCGAGATGAACAGTGGAGATTGCACAAGGAGCGCAGACACTAATTACTCTGAAACTCCTCTCCCGCAGTAGTCAGTTTTTTATTTCTTTTAGGAACCACTTCGCAGTACTTTCTTTCTGGTTGAAAACCTTGCTGAGCCTTGCCACATCCTTCCCTTATCTGGATTTCACCTCCCTCTCCTCTTTCAAGATTGCTCTTCGGGAAATCTTCTCCGATGAATGCTACTATAAGCAAACAATGTTTTCAAAGTATTAATTTAATTTTGAGATATTTATCAGAATCTTCCCATCACATGTACATGGACGTGCTGAGTAGAATAAAAGTTATATTTCTTTAAAAGGAGCAGGTAGAAACTGAAAGATAATATTGGCAGATCAGTACTCAACACTCAAAGCCTGGTACTCAATAAGTCTTTGAAATAAGCAAAAAGTATCATTAATCTTTTTAAAAATCTAGTATAATTTTTTTAGCAGAAAATCTATCTATAATAGATTGGTTAAAGGAAAAAAAAACAAGCTGAGAGAAACCAGTTTAATAGATCTTACAATATTTTTTTAATGGTGACCTGGTTTCAGTGTCATCATTTAGGTTCAGAGCCCATCTATGTGTTACAATGTTCTGTAGCTCCTATTGCTACATGGATGAAAGTAAATCTATATAAACCATACCAAAGCCGTCAAGGATAACTGGTGGTAAAACTTTATTATTCAAGTTTAGATGTAACAGACATCTTTGCTGCCTGAAGATTGTTTGCATAAGAAATACACCAAGAACATGTCGTGAGTAGAAATGAACATGCACTATGAAAACAAAATGGAATAAAATGAAAAAATTCCATGTGTTGTAAGAACAGAACTACTATATCCCACAGTCTGATGTTCAAATCAGGACTACAAATTGAATGTTTTTTCTTACCAACATGAAATTATTCCATATGAAAGACATTTTCTGCTGGTGAATATTGCTGTTAGTTTTACATTGGCATTTTGAGATGTTTTCCATCCCCAACCCACCCCCAGATCAATCATGTTGTCAAATATTACACCCTAAAGAATTCAGCATTTGTTATTGTGACACGTGCCTTACTGGTAGCCATTAAGAAACTATGGTCTTATCAGCCTTGTTATAGCCTTGCCTCTTCATAGCCAACACTATAGGCTGCTTAGTTAAGATATTTACAGCTCATCTTTAATAAAAATGATGCCAAACTTTCTTGGCCCTCGGGAACCAGAGCTTTAAATAACCCCCTTGGCCACATAATAATACTTGACACTCCTGTGGTGCCCTCCAACCAAGGATCTCAAAGTGCTTTACAAACAAGTACTACATTACCATTATTATTTTTAATATTAATATTATTATTAATAATAAATGTTTCCATTTTACAGCTGAGGAACCTGAGGCACAGAAAGAAAGAGTTGATATTTTGCAGTCATTGTATGGAAGAAATAACGGGGTAAAACCAGGATCCAGTTTTGGGACCTGTGGGTCTGAGGAAGGTTAAACATTCTTTTTATGGTAGTCACTCTCGCTTTGCTCTGGTGCCGGACAGAGTAAGCTTCCCACACTAATTTCTCTTTCAAAAGAAACATACTTTTCAAGAGAACATGTGAGCATACTCTCTCCATTTCCGTGTGTGGATTACAGCTGGTTTTCACCTTGTCTGCATCCCTGCCTTGGCACATTTCTGCCCTAGCATCCTCCAGAGGGTCCATTGACTATGAATAAGTAGAAACGCTTTAGAAACTGCGGCACTGTGATCAGAAACACACGAGAACGCTATGTACCAGCAAGTGACAACCAAAGTCAGCACTCTACAGAGAAGCTAGTGTCTCTTGCCCTCGGCCAAATCTATGAGAACACTGCTCTCCATAGGTCTGTTTCTAACCACTCTTAGTTGATGCCCAGTGGCCTGGTCCACCTAACGGTACCTCCCTTTGGTTAGTATATTTCGTTTCATATCCAGGGTTGTACAGTTCCTCAGCTCTCCTTGTCTAACGAAGTCAGCAAGTCTTCACCTACCAGCTAACCAAAAAGGCCATGTGGTATTATTTTGCCGTGATCCTCATACCAAAGGCAGGTAGTGTAATCCATCTCAACTATGGGCAAGAGGCTGGCATATGGCCCAGAGGCAGCATGGCCACCAAACCACCAGCAGAGTCAGTCCATGGTTCTACCTCCAGAAGGCAGATGTCCCCACTTTCTAGAAAGGTGTTACTATTTGTTAGCTGAGTAGGCAGGAAGTATATGAGTCTTATGACAGGTCACTTTGTGATGTTTGCAGCCACAGGGCAAGAGGGTAAGAATTATTTTGATATCAATATGGATCATCTTCAATTTATTAAGAAAAACATTTCCCCAGGCAATTAAAATATAGATGTGTATATATATGCATATATATATACATTTTAATGTTTTTGGAGCTGTATTTGCATTAAATCATAATAGATCATATGCACATGTGCAATCACAAACAGGATGTGCTACCACAGGCTTCCACAAAAAGCTCTTGAAGATAATCGCTGCTTCCTTCTTCTTGCTACTTACTACCTTAGGACAGAATCCCCATGCTTGTTTCCTAAAAATCTGCCTTTACTAAAAGAGAACAGTTTAGAACAGAACATCTCTATCTTAAAAGAGAATTTAACAAAACAAAACGAAACAAAAATAAAACCATCTCAATATGACATGTAGAGAGAACTGGGCAACTCGTTGCCATTTGAACAACAGAGAGGTTATGTTAACGTGTGAGCTCCATCCCTTTCTCGTGTACTTCGCATGTGGTGTCTCTCTCATTCCACAATCTTCCGAGCTGGGCTGGCTCTTTATGGTTTTTATATCCCAAACAACAGTACTCTCGTAGGGGTGAGTGAAGATGAGAGAAAGGTAAGAGAAGGAAGAGTGTGCATGAACTGGCTCTGACCCAGTGTGGGAGCCAAAGCTCAATTTAGAATCCACAAACAATTTGAAAAGAACCGCAGGTGTGAAATGGCATACTGCTTTAGATGGTACATCAGTGAAGACTTCTCCAAGAGAGAAGAGTTCCAACATCATCTTGAAAGTCCTTCAACAAAGGTTAAGTACCTAAATAGCTCACTTAAAATCCTTCACAATTTAAGACAAAACAATTCAAATGCCTTTAAAAATAAAAGCCATTTTTCTAATACATTTAGAGACATGGACTCAAAACTTTAGGTCATCAAAAAATAAGGAATATTTTAGTGTTATTATAAACTTCCATCTTTTTTAAGCCCCAACTTTTCTCTACCAAAATATGCATAACATAAACAAACATGAAAAAAAAATAATTAATAATAAAGGAATACGGAATAAGATCTAACATACCGATGCTATTCAAAAACCATCTACTGAAAGTAGACTGACCATAAATATTCCAAGCACAGTGATATGTATTTTCCAATGCTAGTCATTACTACTAAGTCTGACTGAGGAAAAAAAAATAATGGAATGAACACCAAAGGCATACATGCCAACAATGAAAAATCGACTTCTGACTACCATGCTGAAGAGATTGCATAAGGATATCAAAGATGCCATGTGCAATATTGCCCAAGTTGACCAAATTTCTGGTATGTTGCTGATTTGGCCACTCCACATATAATGAGCCTTGAGGATTGGTACAGTGCATTTTAATATTCTTTTCCCTAAGGAAATTAAATATTGTTGTTTGGGAAATCTCCTTTTTAAATCTCTGTTACCTCTCAGAAAGGCCACTCTATTCAGAGATGCATCCACCAAAACTCCCAAAGAAGATAAATGATATCAAGTCAGTTGAACGTCAAAGCTCCTCACTCCACCTCTTTATTGCAGTTCTTGTGAATATTAGAGCTATGCCACAGACAGGTGAGATCAGAATAGGGTCCTTTAAAAGTGAAACCAGAGCAGAGGGCTTAGTCCTGATTCTCTTTCTCGCCATCTTCTTTTTTTCCTTTTTTTTCTTTTTTTTAAACATGAAAACAAACCAAAAAAATAAATGCAAGAATGAAGATGAGAACACAACATCAGAAAGGAAATTTTAACTTCATCCACTTCAACAGTCACGGACTGGTTAGCTCTACCTGCCATCCAACTCTAAGCAATGAGACTCCCGCATTGTAAGAGAGAAGCAAAACCCAACAAAACAGAACAACACGAAGCCACTGCGAATTAATGGAAAAATGGAGTGCAAACGCGGCTATAGAATGCAATAAAAACATCGGTGCTGCAGATTCCAGCAACACTTCTCAAAATGATCTCCAAAATGTTTCGTCTGAAACATAGACAAAGCAATAAAAAGAGGATATATGTTTATCATCTTAAGCATAACAAGGGGAGTTAAGAGCTTAAAATAAAAAAAAGTACTTGGAATGAATAGTGCTACCCTTGTATCCTAAGTAGGCATAAAAAATATTTTCATTTCCTTCTTGTTTTCCACACCATTACACTGAGAACTTCCTTTGTTTTATGTTACCGTTTCCAACTTGAATGCACACACACACACTCTCTCTCTCTCTCTCTCTCTCTCTCTCTCTCTCTCTCTC
>LOEQ01001578.1:14271-30936 GCA_001685075.1 Bramus lutescens
CTCTCTCTCTCTCTCTCTCTCTCACACACACACACACACACATACACACACACTAAAGATACCTACTGCAATAGAAATAGTTTGCTTCATAACCTGGTTTGCTACATTTGCAAATGTAAACAGCTAGGCAGAGCCAGAACTGACTCTAATGCATGATGGAATATCTTTGTTGCATACGTACACTGTAGAAAATAATTATTCAATATGTCAGGCACCATTATTTGAAATGTAATACATTAATATTTACTAGAAAAATAAGTTTTTTTCCTATTTGTTCTCCCAACTTCTTTAATGAAATAAGTTAATCTGACAGTGCATCCAGTAGCTTGTAATATCTTCTACATCTCCGTGGCAAAAAAGAAACTACTGGTTGGGACGATATAATGCAAATTATTAAAGTCAGTCCTTGTACATACATCCTTGTAGCAAGCATTGAGGCTCGACTAACAGCACCTTAAACCAATTATTTAATGTTCAATTATTTAGCCCTATTTCCCTGAGCAGTTATGCTGAGGAGCTCTCCCTTCATGGATAGTTTGTTTCTTTTTTTAATTTTTTTTTACAAAGCCTTAAGTATTAAAAGTACTATGAAGACACACTTCTAAGAATTCTATTTAATGCTACTTAACTAAACCTGTATAAATCTAATGAAGGGATTGATTGGTACATACACCAACTGTCAGTCTGTGGTAACGTAACCTTGCATGCTGCCTGACCACAAAGTTTGGAAATTATATTTAACCAAAAGAAAATAAATAAATACAGCAGGTTACCTTGTAGAGGAATACCATGTGTTCTGAACAAATTCAACCCATGGCCTGACATTTCTATTCATCTAGTCTTTCGAAGTGAGAGGGATTCATTTAGTTACAATGTGCCAAGTGAGATTAGTGACCAACAGGACGCTTTAAAAAAAAATCCAAACCAGTTCACCATAAACAAGAAAGAAATATGTGGCTAAAATAAAATTACTACATAAGCATTGAGGACATTGTCTTTAAGAATGGATATATTTGGACAAAATGAGTCTAAACTGCAAACAAAATGACTACCAAGTACTGCAACATCTAAAGGACAAAAAAAAAAGAAAATATCAAAGAGGGGTGTGTATGTGTATGTACAGGCAGGGCTGGCCAAAAAAACATTGTGCCACACCAACTGTCAAGATTCCTACTGCTCTCTCAACAAGCCTAACCACAGTTCACATTTCAAGGTGTAAATCTGAAACACGGCCAATGAGAGGAGACTAATTTGAGAGGATACTATTTTCTTTCCATTGCCCTGGAGATGCATTTTTCTCCTCATCTGTCTGGGATTTCATGATGTCTTTAAATTTAGGCAACTTTTTTACAGACTTTTGAATGAATGGGCCAGTAGCCAGCTTAATACTGCTTTCATACGATAGTATGTAAACGCTTTAAAATTCTAGACAATATTTGTATCTTTACCAACAAATTAGCTATAATTTGATGGGCTTTTGTAAAGAGATTCCCCAGTATACATTAGGCAAGATATTTTTGACTTACTAGCTTTTTAAAAAAAATTATGTTTATCATTTTCCAATCTTTCTCACTCACTGACCATATGTTTCATTTTAAAATCTTGGTAACCTACTCATCAAAAGAAATATATATATATATATATAAAAAGAGGGAATTTCATGTTGGATAAGGCAGGCTCTATGAAGTGTTTTTAATAGGTCTTCATAAGACATTACAAGCTATTGAATTCCCATCAAGAAAACCTATTTCTATTTCATTGTGCTAAGTGCTAAGGTTTTACTCTTTAGGTTTTCCATTTTTTTCCGCTTGTGCATTGTTCCTATGCAGGCCTCTCTGGATATGTGTTGTGAAGTCATATTTGTCCGTGCAAAGATGCTGGCATATGCTGCACTGGAAAGGTCCACTGTCACCATGGCAACTCATATGCAAAGCGTACATCACTTCATCCAGAAAGACAATGCCACAGTGCACACATTTTGTTGAGAGTTCATCTTGAGTGCTTTTGTCAACTTTCTCCGTTTTAACTACATTCAAGGGACCTTCACTTTTTACATTTGGTGGCGCCTTTGTTTTCTCCTTAGCGGCACCATTTGCTGTTGGCCCAGGTCTGGAATGCTTGATCGCCAAATCAAGAGGAATGTCATTGTCTGATCCAACAGCTGAAAAATGAGGAGGCAGATTGAAGGTGGGATAAGGCACATAGTTTTGGCAAGGATTTGGTAAGCCGGGCACGTGACTCAAGTAGTGTGGATTCCCAGGAACGGAGAGCTTATATTTACTCCAGAACCGCAGCCAATCAGCTTCACTCTGGAAGTCATTATGTACAAAAGGAAGTCCAAAAAGTGGGTACTGGTACTTTTCAATAGGGCTGCCCGGCGGAGAATAGTTGGGGTGTTTCGCAGGTCTCATGTATTTTTCTATGGGACTGCCTCTCTCAGAGCTTCCTTTCCCTTCAGACACAGATGAACTGTTTCCTGGATCTCCAGTACTTTCCTGAGGACTCTTGATCTGAATGTGCAAAGGCTGCATCCTTTTGTGAATATCCAGGGTTTGGCTGACCAGGACTGGCTGCTGAGCAGAATGGCTTTTAGTCAATGAACCCTGGACTTCATATTTGCTTAGGCTTGGAAGCGGAATCTCTCTCTGGTGGCTTTCGTTTAAGTGATCTTCAGACCTCCTCTCTAAGGGGCTTCCATTGACCTGCTCCTCCCCACCTCCCCTCTGCTGCTTGTTGAGCTGCTCAGCCTGAAGGGCCTCTGGGTTAAGGCGCTTTCTCGTTCGTCTTCTAATAATCTGCTCACCGTTGTTCTGTTTAATGATGTTGAGAGGCCTGGGCGTCTGTAGGGAGTACACACAATACATAAAAGAGAAATATTGAAAAATACATTCGAAGCATTTAAAATTCTTCCCAAGCATAAAGCGCGCATAAGCTCAAAGCTTTTATGCTATGGGCTCACCCATTCTCTTCTTTTTCCCCCAAGCAGGATCAGAGGAAGTCACCAAAATGTAGTGTTTTAACCTCACTAAATAATGTCCATCTTTGAAGGGGCAGAGTAGGAAAAGAAAACACAAATTGCTTGAATGTAGCTTTTTTAGATTCTGTAGATTTGAGGGCTGTCACCACTGATGAAAAAAATTGTGAGGAAAAATAAATCGCTTGAAGAAATGATTTTTTTTAAAAATATAACAAGCTCCTGAGTGACATACAAATATGTCAAAAAAGCAATTTGGGAAGCATGTATAAGAAGGAATGAAAAACAAAATAAGAAAATGGTGCATTGCTATACACTAGATACTAAACCATGTTTCTTCCCTGGCTCAGTTCTTATATCGAAGATCTAATATGATCATATCTACAATTGTCTCTTTAAGGGGAAATTAAAATTTAACAAGGCCAAAAAAGGTATAGACTTAGTCCAACGAGACTCTAAAATATAAGAAGAGGTGAGCTCTCCTCAGAACATGGAGACACAGCAAAGAAGGTCATTAAGTAGGAAACAGCCCCCACCAGATTCTAATCAAGCTGGCACATCCAGCCTCCACAACTGTGAGAAAAATCAGTTTCTGTTGCTTTCAGCTACTCAGTCAGCCTCTGGTAGCAGGCCATGATGTTTTAAGTGGACTAATACATCTTTTAAAGAATTGCAAAAGTAGATATATGAAATTCATATATCATGATATATGAATATCAGAGTATACACAATCAAAGACAGACTGTTATCAGAACTATAAAGAAAAAGTCAGGTAATCAGCACATGGGATATTTGGCCTTAATTAGATGCTTCTGTTTGGACGATCCTCTATATATTCATTACGAGTTCACAGGTGAAGCATTAGTTGTACGTTGAAAATCTGCAATTCCTTTGCAGCTTTGGTACAAATATCTGATCTGTCATTTTATAATACTCAAAATGAATGTCAACTTCTGCTCAGCTCACATCTTTTATTCAGCGTAGGCATCGCATGGTTGGTGCTCATGCACATGTTCAACAGGTGTTTATATTATGCGACTACAATTCGCAAGTAAGACTATAATAAAAATTAAAGGGCTCTAATTCTGAAATGAGGAAGGATAATAATTCAATATATATTTAGACTAAATTCTAGGAGAATTTTCAAATGTTCTGATTTTTCCCAAAATATAATTGATAATTTCTACATATATAAATATATAACTTGTGAATCATTCCTAACATATACAAACTTCAATACAAAAGGCAATGTTTTTGATATTAAGATGTTACAAATAAGAAACATTGAGAGACTATTTCTGCTGTTACTAGGTAGACTGAAGGAAAGAAAAACTACATACTTGTTACTGTGACTCAATTTTTAGTTTCTGAACAAAAGTTCTATGTGGGTTGGATATGCCATAAACATTTATGTTGTAGAGGAAGTCTACGTTTATAAGGACATCAGTTTGTATCATAAGAATACACAGCATTTAGTCTATATACTACAAAGAAGCTTGGAATTTAATCAATTCCTAAAATTTTATAATTGTTCTCTATTTTTTTGTGTTAAAATACTTTTTTTCTATTTTCATTTATGGTGAATTGGGGAAAAAAAAACCTCAAAGCTGAGACATCTTGCCTCTGGAGAGCTGAATATTAAAATGAGTTTTAGAAAAATTTGGTTTATTTCATAGTGGTTAAATTATCATAATCTGGCTGAGCAGCAATTTAATTAATTCTTGGCCTGTTGATTGGCCAAAGTTCAATTAAAACCATTAATGTCAATGCTCATTAAACAGAGGCTTGTTGCTGTGCTTAAATGGTGAGGGTTAAAACATTATGTAAAGGGGGTAGTGCAGGTCTTTCTACCAGGCCCATGCTAATGACTAAAGACCTCACAGTATCTGCAATTAGCATCACTGCTGGCAGTGGGCATGTCTTTAAAAAGTGTTTTCGGTGTCCACTTGGGAAGACGTTTTGTCTCAAATTGTATTCCCTGCAGTTCACATCTTTTCACCGGCCTGTGCTAAGGGCCCTGGTAAAGTGCCAAGTAAAACGCACACAGGCGCAGGGAAAAGTATTTCTACTTCCTAAGTGGGACATGGCTGCCTTAAAATCAGGCCTTGTCAGCAAACGGACTGTCTAAACTTCAGGAACTTAAGAATTCCTGCTTAGATGGAGGACTCTGTCAGCTTACATTCTATTACAGAGTGAAAGGTAAAAGTCTGAATAAAATTAATTCAAATAACGCCCAGGAGCCAAAGATAGCTGAAGACTGGAGACACAGAGCATCCCTTCTGCTATGCTGTTGGGCCTGTCACTCAGGACCTCATCACACACCTCAGCCCAGGACCCCCTGGATTCATGTGGCATGTCCTATGCCAGTGCTCGGTCAGCCAACAGCCAAAATGGCTCTTTAAATTCCAGAAGGTCAACTGGAAAGTGACTATCCATAATGCTTCTACTTCTCTCTTTAACATCTGTTTGTAACTTTTGAGGTTTCTCTTCCTACCTCAACTAAGTCCAGCCAATTTGATTAATCATTAATTAGTTCAACTGTCTGTTTTGTGAAGTGCCCAGGACAATTGTTTTCCTCTTCCAAATCAAAGATTCATAAGCATTAACAATTATTTCAAATGTATCTCCCCATAACATCTAAGCCCCTTTTTATAATAAATCATATAGACGCCCAAAATGACTGTATTACACAACCCTGCAAAAATAGACAGCACAAACCACTGAAGAGGACAGATCAACCACGAGCAAGGCCTGTTCACTGGTGTAAGCATCTCTTGAAGGGCTGGGTGTGTTCTTACCGAGTGAAGTTTCTGGTAGAGACCACATGCATTGCACACATATCCACCATTTGCATTCTTGCGCCATAGAGAGGTCTTTGTGGTCAGGCAATTGGCACAAAAAACACCAGAGCCTCTTCGCCTCTGAAACAGGAGGGGGAAAAAAAAATACAAGGTCAGAGGTGAGTCACATGATCTGGGGAGTTAGACCAAATCAACCCAGGAGTTTTGTCTTTAGACTAGCAACAATGACAGTCTAAAACCACACTGCCCATAATGAGGTCAGGTTCAATTGTGTTTAATAGGCACCCCTGATTTTCATTATAATTAACCCTGCAGTGATGGATGAGGTGTGTGGAACACCAAAGGCCTTTCACAGAAAGAGCTTTAACTTTTTGAACTTTGGGTTGCATGCCTTTAATGATGGCTCCTAAATGCTCAACCCTAAAACATACCTTTTAAAAGTGTCAAAACAAAAGCAAAAGAGACAGAACATGGCAATATGCTTAAAAGCATTTGGAATATGCTACCTGAGCCTTCAAATACTGCTTAAAACAATTCATCATGGAAACCATTTTACACTAAACCAGATTTCGTGCCTTTTTGCATGACATTCATACAACAAAAGTACTAAGACAACTAGCTCATTCTGGTGTGTCCCTGGCGGTTTTGAAATCAGAAAGAGAACCCCTTCTATTCTCCAAAGCCGAGAGGCGCTTTAGATACGGTTGCCTAGAAGTACAGGACTGCTAATGCAAACCCTTAGGAGGTGTCTGCTGAAGTTCCACAACACAGTCCCATCCCTGCTTCTTTATTTAATCTGACCTTAAAGTTTGAAACCCAGAGGCTTTGTTGAATACAGTGTTGATTTTAGAGGTCTGAATTGCGCAATCACCAAATTCAAAGATTAGCTCAGAATATTTAAAAGTTGCTAATTAGTACTGTTGGTTGCTTCTCTGTGACCAAGCGGTGGTTCTGCTGAACTTCTCATTTAAACAAAAGTCAGGCTGTGTGTAGGCATAAATAGGAACAGATAGGAAATGGAATACTCTCGCAAAAAAAAAAAAAAAGCTCACATCGTGGCTCAGTTCTCCTTTTTGCTAGGAAGCAAAGCTTTTAATGATAAAATAGGCATGCGAGATGCGGAGTGGAAAAAGTCTTACTGCAGCCTAATTTTATTATAAATTAAATATTACAAACACCATAAGTCAAAATTTCAGGGATTCATAAAATTTAGGCAATTTATTTAACTAGAGTCTATACTGTAGAGGAGTGGTATGCCTGCCAAAAAAATACAATGGTTATAATTGTACTCTGATACATTTCAAATGGAAAGCTTTCTGTAGACATAATTTTGGCTTCGAGACTGGAACACTTTCTTGGCATTGAAAGGGCATTTGATTCATCGGGTGTTTCCCAATCTATCACTAAAAAGACCTGGTGAGCAGCCAGCTCCCTATAGGGTAATTTTTCCATCCAGATGCAAGTGCTATCAGAGGCCCTCGTCAGCTAAACTAATTATGATCTTGCAATGGCTGATGCCTGCTCACTCTAACATTCGACATCCTCCATTAATCATCAATACAAGGAAAATGAATGAAACGTAAAGAAATGAGGGCTGCTAAGCTGCACAGCCATAAAAATCCAAAATGAGAGCAATAACTTAACAAGATTGGGGGAATGTTTTTAGTGAGCACAAAAGTCAGGCTAACAATTGCCCTTTTAAACCAAGAACACGATTTCATTAGTGGAGCAGTTTGTGCCACTTTAGGTGATGTAATAAAAGCTAGATTTTCCCAAAGATAATCTCCAGTTCCCCTTTCCTGCCTTCCCCAAACCATGCACAGAGCCAGGAAAGGCAAAGTGAATTTCCAAAGCCCCACAACAGCAAGCAACATCAAACGCTGGAGTCAGGAGGTCTGTGGGTCCCAAATGTCGCTGAAGCAGAGAACCTGCTGCCTCCCAGGAACCAAAAAGCAATTCTAAGTTGCCCTCCTCAAACAATCCCAACGCTATTCATCCGAAGTAAGCTTACGAGGTTGGTTAGATATGCACTGGTAACGTTTCAGTTTCATCTTGCCATACGGTCATTTCCCCAGATCTAAGTAAAACAACAACCCCAACTTGAGCCACATAATCTGTGTGAATGTCCGTATGGAAATCAACCCACAGATATGGCTGAGGCCGCTCCATTTTGAATGTGAAATGATTCACTAGAGCTTGCTTTCCTTTTCTTATGCTCCGAGTGCCTGACACAACATGCTAAAGTGGGCGTAATTCTGATTTCAGTGAATATTTCAATCCTTGCACAATTTGATGCCAAATTCTCTTGCCCTTTACTGGGAGGGGGGAATCCTGGAATTATGGCATTGGTTTCCAGAGGTATACCTTTACTTAGCCATTACACACAGTTCAATAAAGGCTTTAGGATAAACCATATCTCATTTTAAATATATCAGGTCTACTTCAAATTCTCAAACTGAAAATCGAGACGCTGTGGAGGTTCCAAGTCAGACTGAGAGCGAGGCAATAATACTTAAACCTGCTTTTGTCATTTACCAAGAGCTTCTCTGGGAAATGCTACATAAACTCCCAGTGCTGAAACTTTCCCTTGCTTTACAGTGTAAGTTGTATGCTGATGAAAGAATTAGTGTGTTCATAGTATAAAACAGATGCTATTCAAACATGGTAGTGATGAAATAACATGACCAGCCAATGCTCAGTGAGGCTAGCTACTGGTCAAAGGAATCTGACTGTGGCTATGTGTTTATGAGAAAAATCTCTAGTTTTGTTTTCATTACCTTAAATGTCACGATGGAGCATACAAGACATGCTGACCATATCCAGTTATGTGTCAAATTTTACTTCTCTTCACTTGTCTATATCTAGTCAATTGTGAGAACGAAAGCTGAGTCAGGGTGGAAAATCTAGGTGTTCACACCTCCAATTCAATAGGAGCCTGCTTCTGCCTTGGTAGAGAGTGGGAGGGAGGTGAGAAAAATTTCACACATCAAATGTTAACTCTCATCTCCACAAACTTAGCACTTCGGAAACTCTTGCAGAACCCTATCTTGGGGGCACTGAAACTTCTTAAAGTGGCAGAGAAGGTAGAAAAGGTTGCAAGTTTAGTAACCACAAACCCTCCTCTCTCAAAGTCACCACACTGACGAGAAGAAGCGTGACTGGACCCAGGAAGGTATTTCCTTGAGGTATGCATCCCCTGGCTTCATTCTGGGGCCGAAAGCAGCCTGCTACGGAAGGGTAGGTGAAACCTCTCTGCCTCACTTCGAAAACAAGCTTTGCCCTACCCAAGGAAAATCTCCACGAATTGATTCCAAGTCTACCCGGCATGCCTAGAATTTAGACAATTTATGTTTTCTCCTTTACAGTGAGCTTCTTAAGAAGAGAAACCATGTCTTCTAACAGTCATTGAATATTTTAAATGGTAGACACCACGGATAGTGCTGGAAATATTATTGCTTGGTATTATTTCCACCATTAATATTTACATTTATTTTTTCCAAAAAAATAAACGTTTTCTTCAGAATTTATGTGAAAGAAACAATCAATTATGTTCTGAAAAATAAAATCAAGAACATAATATGCTATCTAGTCTTGTTTTCCGCACTTGTCTCTGGGAAGTAGTGATGCCAGTTTATGGTAGATGCTGGAGCCCCTAGGTCAGGCAAGGCCAAAGCCCAAACTCTCCATTATTATACATAGCCATACATTACTTATGGTTCTACATGTCCGTGTGTGGTTTAAATCACAAGTTTCACCATTTCCTACAAGCTATTATTAAACGATAGTAATAACACGTACTGCTTTGACCCTGTGCTGGAGAGTGGAGAATTACAGGTCTGGAGGAAGGGCAGTGCTGGGGAGGGAATGACAGACATAGTAGCTAGTGGATTACACGACCTGCCCTTCCAGAGGGATGTGTTTAGTACTAATCTCTTCTCTTGGAATGAAGGAAAGCTAACGACTTAAAGACATACACAGGAGACGTAGTCTCAGTCCCAGTGTATCTTCTGCCTCTACTGAGTGTACGGGATGCTATTGAGATGGGAGCTTGTCCTCCAATCACAAACCTACAGAAAGTCAACTCAGCTATCAACTTCTACAGAAGAACCCAGCATACATAGTCAACAGCTTAAGGAAGGGAAGCATATTTATTTAGCCTGTAAGTTCACACCAACTTGCATTACAGTAAGTGGTTTGCAAAATATGCGACCAAACTTTGCTTGTTCAGGGCCTGGCTTCCTCAGTATGCGGTGGATCTTTCTGGGATAAGATTTGGCACACCTGTGGATTAATTCAGACACGACACAAGGGGAAAAATTATCTAAATTGTTTCAGCTTTTTATTGCTTATTTTATTACTTGAGAATCACTCAGTAACAAAAATTTTAGGGTTTTCATATTTCATTATTAAGACGATCTGAATTTACCTGATTAATAAATGGAAAATTTGATTGAATTATTTATTCAAGTGGCTTAGCTTTCAGAGACACAACTTCATCTCTAAGATATTAAAGGTCTCCTCTGGCAAAGACATTTCTGCAAGAATGATATTTTATAATAGTTTATTTTTGAATAAGAACCATTCTGGGACCATGTAATTATATAACAAGCCTTGATAGGGAGAGTATTTACTCACATTTTATATGGTTTTATATCTTAGCCATTTTAAATCAAATAAATCTGAAATTTGATATACATGCTGTGAGTCTGGATGTGCCTCAAATATTTTTTAACTCTTTAAATATTTTCTGTGTTTATTTGATTATATCAGAAATTCTTTGCAAATTTCATTTTAAGGAAATACACAGATGGCTACGATAGAACCTTCTGGTTCAATTTTGCAGTAATAAAATTTTAGTGGTAAGTTTAATTCAATTCACTTCTGGGAATAATTATTGAGTGTCCAGCTTGGCCTGGCACGGTGCTACAAGCAGGGGTCTAAGCAATACACAGTTTCCCATGGCCTGGAATCTTGCAGATTTTCCAGTGGACACACAGCAGAAGTGCCGAGATCATTCATGAGTACTGAGAGCAAATTAAATGGAAAGGTTTTCAAAGGATTTCCCTTAAACAGAAGTATTTTAGGGTATAAAAATGTTCTAATCAATAGAAGATTGTCTATTGCTTCACCTTTAAAAAAATGTGATAGTGTAGGATTTCAAAAACAAGTCAATATTTTTTTAGTGCCCATTAGTAAGAATATCCTATTATTATCTTCCAATGGGTTGGACTAACTACAACTTAATAATGTGCACCTAACAAAGCCATATTACATAGATTTAACAATTATTGAACACATTCTGAATATTATTCTTAGGCCTGATTACTTTCATTTACCACAGCAAGACACAGAATGCTACACTTGCATTCATCTTCTCTAGAAATAGAAGTGTCATATTGTACAAGATCAATTAGAACACCAGAATAAAGACTGATAAGAACAGTGGATGACTTGCAGTGATCAGCTTTAGAGTAACAACCAGAATTACTCCAGAAGAGAAGGCTAGCCAATAATTTAATGAGAAAAGAGCAAAAAATCTGCCAAGAGAAAGCAACAGTCATTGATATTCTGGATGATTTTCATTCCAAATAAAATTATGAAGAATCAGTTGGAACGGGCTGTCCAACATGACTATGCCTGTTTTCAAATACCCTTTGCTGTCCTCGGATTTCTTGCCAGAAAACCAAAGGTACTCCATAAAGTTCAGCTAAGCACCCGCTCTACCATCACCTGTTTCAGAGCTTGGAAAGAAAACCTATTTACCCTGCCTCTTCAAGTGACAGACAGCGTATCAGGGATGATAGCAAGCACGCGTAGAAACCGAACAGATAGCCAGGAACAGAACCCCTGCGCTGGAACTCGAAAAATTCACGTTCTGCTCATCACACACTGTACGTAAGATGTTTTCCCACGACGCCCAACTCCAGTGGTCCAGCCATTGTGAAAGCGCTAAAACATTAGCTCCAATACGAAATAGGTGACCCCAGCAGCAACACAGCAGAAAATCAGGATTTTCTAACATGCCTCCCACGTCCAGACAGTCTTCCAACATAAATATTTGAGAAGTTTATTGCATAGAGTCAAGAACTATTTCACAGATCTGAAGGTGACATCACCTTTCTCTGACATACCTTCCATTTGGCAAACAGAGCTAACCAGCTATTGACAATACTTATGAATTCTGCCACAGAATCGGAGCCGGGAAAGGCCAGCTCTTTAGACTTCTGGCCTATGCAGCTTCTGTAATAACACTCTGCTGCCACAGCAAGTATGCATTTGGACAGCTAAAAATATGGTTGAAAATTTATGTCTGCACTGTCGTCTTTCATTGCACGTGAAAGTCATTATTGTCAAAAGACTTACTAAAGTTTTTCTATGCTGACATTTCTGCAACCACAAAACTGTTTTCACCTTTCCTTCAGGTCCAGTCGCTGGACAGTTGTTTTCCAGGGGCCTTTTCTCCAGTGTCAGTGACAGAATCTGACACTGGAAGAAAAAATATATATAAATTAAAAGGCTTTGGGGAGGCACTGGTGAAAAATTTAGCGCCTTCTAAGGAAATGACTGCCTGAGAAAATATGGATTCATTAGGCTAACTTATTGTATACTTTATTTATGCAATATAGTTTATAAGCACATTCATCATGAGAATGATTTGCAATATAAAATCTCAGTGACAGAGCACTACTCCAGATCCAGTTTATAATATAAAGATTTCATCTTCCCAAAATTTATATGGGGAAACAAACCACAGCTTGGATTGTAGATCTGCCCAAACACTGATGGTTGCGATTTTAAAAGAAACAAAAGCTTCAATTATTTTCTTACATTAGTTATCCAGATGATGATAATAACTAGCCCATGAAGAGATACTGTCCTCAAAACAGTTATTTATGCATATATGGTGCTTAAACGGCTTCTAACGTTATTGGAAATTATACATTTTTCACGGGAAGTAATAGGCATACAAAAGACTTTACAAACATCTTCAGTATGTTTAAAAGACTGCTCTTTTTTATAGTAGTTATGTATTTATTTATTTATTTATTTATTNAGACCTCATTACAGATGGTTGTGAGCCACCATGTGGTTGTCAGGAATTGAACTCAGGACCTTTGGAAAAACAAGCAATGCTCTTAACCTCTGAGCCGTTTCTCCAGCCCCCAAAAGGCTGCTCTTAAAAAGATAAATCCACTGAGTACACAGAATTCAAAGTATCCTGGATTCAAGGGATAATAATTGTCATGCATGATATTTCAATTTAGGTTTGATATGAATAATTATGTATTATTCCTTTTTTGATGAGGAAAAGGACTTACAATAGTTCTTCACCTTATATTCAATCAAAAAGAATACTGATTTCAGAGCAGTGCTTGCCATACGAATGTGAAAACCTGACCTCAGATTGGCATCACCCTCTTAAAAAGCCAGATGCAGGAGTGTACATCTAGAGTCCAAACATTAGCAATCAAGGGAAGTTGGCCCCTTGGAGTTCCTTGGCTGATCAGCTTACAAGAATCGGTTAGGCCCAGATTCAATGAAAGAGCCTGTCTCCAAATCCAACTTGGAGAGTCACTAAGTAACATATTCACTGTTGACTCCTGGCTTCAGCATGTGCATATACCCCTGAGTGAACATGTTTAAAAGTTCATTGTGAACCTACACACCCACATACACCACACACACACACACACACACACACACACACACACTATATCAAGTCATCCTGGTCTCAAAGTCTAGACAAAAAAGGACACAATCAGTTTCCACAAAATATTTTTTAATAATTATCTGATACAGGCTATTTTGACTACTTTTAATCTCTTTCTTAGTATTCACCATTGTGCACCTAATATGTGTAAGATAATATACTACAGACTTCATCTCACCTGAACCTTCAAAGTGATCTTATGAGGTACATATTATTACTATTCCATCTACTTTAAGGATGTAAAAGGTGAGGCTAAGCCATACTTTAGAAGTATTAATTAATATTCACAGAACAAAAGAAGGAAAGCCTCACTTCAGAACCATAGCTCCTGATTGAGTTTTTGGTCTTATTACTATTGAAGAGACTTGAAGAAATCATATCAAAAGCATTTCACCATAGCAGGGCTTCAAAGAACTTTTACCTCATCTTCCCATTGCAGCCAAGAATTGATATAAAGTTTGGGGAAACCAAAGAAATGACTCGTCCTTGATCAGATACTGCAACAAGGTTCTCTGGAGTTGACAGAAAAGAGGAACAGAGCCTATGACTTCATGTAGGACAGAGATGGGGACCTGGGGTGGATGCAACCATGATGTTTTTGATCCTGATGCATCCCGCTCCCCCCCCAGTAAAAGTATTTGAACTGAGCTGCTGGCAAGAAAAGCTGGTGGCAGAAGTGACAGACCCTTGTAATGCCTACCACCTACAAAGGATACTGCAAGCTAGGATCTCTGCTTTTGGACATGTCTTGGCTAGAGAGGAGATAGAAAAGGTGATTCTGTTATTTTGACAAGTTTTATAACCAAACACATCAGGTACCAATTTATTAGCTTTCCTTTACACATTTGTATGTTTCCAGGCACAAACCTCTCACAGTATTTGATAACATTAGTATAAAAGATCATTGACTATCCCAATTCAGAAGGACAGTTTATTATTTTTACCAAATTTCTCTATACAAGTAATTAGAAAATACTAATTTTTATCACTTATTCCATTAGTGTCTACATGTTTATGATTTTAGTCTATCAATGGAGCATACATCTATAGGTTTCTTAAATCAGATACTTTCCATACGATCAAAGAGGAAATATCCTCTATTATAAAGACTTTGCAGTTTCTCCATTCTAAAGGATATGATACAAAAATATATTTAAAAAAGCATTATTCCTCTTATTCCAAATATGGTAACTATTGTTTTTATTCATTTAAGACACTAAGAGGAACACCTTCAACATGCACACACACAGAGACACACACACACACACACAACTTCCCTGAGGGAATATAAGCATTAAGTATATAGGAGGTCAGAAATATTCACAGTGATATTTAAAAACTGTATTTGTGTTCATGATGAAATTCTGGTATCAAATACTCAATACAGTCTCTCAGATATTTAGTTCAAAATGTGAGTTTTTAAAACACTAGTGTGTATATGTATGCATGTACATATGTGTGTTATCTACAAGTAGGAAAATGATGCTGAATTTCACTCAGATTTTGAATCTTTAAGCTATTTTAAAGTATTATCTCATTTTTTATGCAGCCTTGTATTTCTTAAGGACACATGCAACAGTAGTTATTAAAAGAAATGATTCAGATGGCTGATGTGGGCACCTGGAATATGATGTCATCCTTCAGACAGAAGCCCTGTCTTTATTGGGAACTCGGTGATGACTACAGGTAAACAGAACATCAGCAGAAAACTCTGTCATCAAAGCACTGTATAGACAGGGACTTCGAAGCTGATTCGTAAAGGTTTAATGACACGATTTTTAAAAAGACTACTTGGAATTTCCTTAGCGACAATGACGTTTTTGTAATAAGTGAAATCTTCATGGGGAAACCGCTTCTTCCATAACTGTCCAAGTAAATTACACACAGAAGTCCTACACTAGACTACCCCTCCCCCATCAAATACCTCACGTACACTACTTCCTTTTCAATTGCCAACTTGTCTGCAGTCCTATCTGTAAAAATGAACGCATACCTTATGCTGCTCCTCTCTGGTTTTGCACATCCATTAGTGCGGCTAGCTGCAGCTGCTCAAGAAGAAAGCAGTGATTGTTTTCACTTTGATAAGTGTGTGTGTGTGTGTGTGTGTGTGTGTGTGTGTGTGTGGTGTACCACGCACATATATTTATGTTTCACTCATAGCTTCACTTATATCTGGCCCTCTTTGTGATCTGAACTTTGTTAGTCACACAGTATCACAGACCACAGCAAAAACTACTTCATTGCACCGGGGACGCTCAAGATGACCACTCAGTCATGGGTACCAAGAGGAACAGTTCAAATCCTCTCCAACGTTGACATTCTCTACATCGAACATAATATCTGTAACCAAATCCAAGACCCAGCCGTGCAAATGCAGACACACAATTCCAGCCGAGTGATGTCTATTTCATAAAAAGGGCTCTGAAAATATAATACAGGAACTTCTTGAAAACTTTATTTTCACCTGTCATGCGTAGATATTTTTCTGGAAGGATCAGCTTTCCCTGTATAGACACCACTAAACTGCCCATAGTATGTGCAGAAAACATAAATAAACTGTAACTAGGAATTATCGGCCATTTCTCCAAGTAATCTCCCTATCAGACACGTGTTTGCCCCTTGTAAAGAAAAACTGTACTTCAGAAAGAATAGAAAAAAATCACCACGTGCTAGAAATAAAAATATTTGGAATAAAAGGGTCCCAGAGAAGTTGAAATGCGAAGTCCAGTACAGACATGAAAATTAAAAGAACAAATAATACCTTATTTATGATCTGTCTTGAGTATTCTATATTTACTAATTAATTAATTAGTAAATAAAATTATTGGTCATATGAGATTCTTCCTTTGGTTAGTGATTTTGAAATGCCAGAAGACTGACTCTAGCCAGCTTTTTATTAAATTTTTATTAAATTGCTTTAAATCACCAAACAGCTTTCCATTCTGGGCATTTTGAGGAAGAGACAGAGTACAGGAACCTAATTTGCATCTGAAAGTTACACTTAGGGGCCCGGGGTGTAGCATGAGGGCCTGCTGTGGGGATTTCCATCCCACCCAGTACCTCACAGTGCCAATTGTAGTGAACAGGAGCATGGGGGCCTGCTTTTTGTCCGGCCCCAGCTCCCACACAGCTAGCTTATACCACAAAATAACAACACACAAATTGTATTCATTTAAGCA
>LOEQ01001578.1:35959-55492 GCA_001685075.1 Bramus lutescens
ATAATGGGCCAAGCAGTGCTTAAATGAATACAATTTGTGTGTTGTTATTTCGGGGTATAAGCTAGCCGTGCAGGAGCCAGGCGGGACGAAAAGCAGGCCCGCTCCCCTATTACTACATGCCTCAACAATTTAGGAAGATCTTGTCTGCAAATAAAAGCAAACAAACTACTTTGGGTGGGATATCATTTAGTGGTACAGAGATAACATGTGTGAAGCCCTAGAGTCAATACCAGTACTCTAAGATAAACAGACAGGAATAAAATATTGAAAGTTGTAGTATTTCAAGGTCTTCCCTTTTAAACTTGTGTTTTTACTTACAAATTTTCTCAAAGGTAAATACTTGAGAATACGCCCTATATTGATTCCATCTGTGATAGAACATCAATCTCTTGAGGAATCAATATCATTTCTAGAATGAAGCACTCAAGAGTATGAAACTAGTGTTTCAGAAGACAGAACTCACTTTCCTTTGTGATTGTTAGGACCTGCAGAGCTGTTCTCTGCCAGGGACTCAAAGCCACTACGATAGATGGGGACTCAAATTAGTTTTAAAGGAAAGGCTTTTTGCAGTAGATGGTGATTAACGTACAGACCCAAACCTGGACATTGTATAGAGTGAGAGACTTCAGAGCATTCATTGCTAAATGGGATGTCTTCATATTGAAGAAGGGGTGGGACCATGTTAAGAGTCAGAGGTGGTGGATGACGCCATGGAAACAGCATTTTACAGACACAACAGAGGTGATACACATATGAACTCACAGAGATGTGACAGGATGTATAAAACATGCACGAGTTTAATCCAGACAAAATCCCAGCACGAGAAAGAGAAATGCACACAAAATCTCACACCTAACCAAAAAGCTATTCTCAATCGGTACCTGATGGGAAATAAAATCCATTTAGTCCAATGGAGTGTCACTGGATACGTAACCCAAAAGCCAGTGTGGGGCATGTCTAAGAGTAGTTAGACTACCCGAAAGAGACTCCATGTTATTCTGCATGCTTTTCTTTTGGTCTCGGCTTTGTTTGGCTTGGTTTTTTTTTTAACTTTGTTATCTATTGTTTGTTTGTTTTTAGAGAGAGAACGTGAAGTTGAGTAGGTAGGGAGGTAGGTAGAATCTGGGAAGGGGGAAGAATATGATCGTAAACACACACACACACACACACACACACAGCAATCAACAATGAAGAAATAGAACTACCTGGACAGTAGTATCCAAGGATAATATTAAAATATCAAAGCTCTAGGACAACAGAGGAACTGAGTGCTGGTGGTTGAGGAATAGGAACAGCATTCTTGCTACATCAGTAAGACCTTCCTTCTCTGGATGTAGCTAGCTTCCAGAGAGTCCTCAGGAGGAAGCTTGGCTATGGGGAGGCATCTAGAATCCTTAGAAGACTCAGGTGAGTGATGCAAACAGGAGCTGTTCCCCCTGGGCAGCACGGTATGCCCAGCAGGGCCAACATCACTTTCAGTCCAAATCAAGTGGGATTAAGAAAACACCAGTAGACTTTTAAGGGTTCAGTTACTGGTGCTTATCCTTATTCTAAAGAGCTGCAACAATGTTCTTTCCAATGTCAGCAAAACCTGAATAAATTGGCAGCTTCATCAGATGGTGGTTTTGAAAGTCTACCTTCTTTCTGTAAGTTCTTCTGTGTTTATTTATAAACGTCTTATTACTCTAAATTATCGCCTCATGTACGAAAAGTCCAGTACTTCTGAAGTGTTTATAATTTTGAGGGGAGGTAAGGTAAATAGACACGAAGCAATTAAAAGGAACGACGCAAGAGAGCAGACATGTCTCAAACCTAGCACTCATTATTTTTTTCAGGATTCTTATGTTTCTAAATGCTATAACTAAGGAGAGGGGGAAGCACACAGGCTTACCGTTTGCTAGGAAGCCCATACACGTAGGTGGGGGGCTTTGAAGAAGCAATTAATCATCAATCACCTTTATATCCCTTACTTTCTTTAAATCACTTATGGCAAAAATAGAACACAAACTGTGTTCACATGCAGGAAATCCTTTGACTCATGCAAGTGAACATCTGGGGAAGACGCTGCCTGGAGACAGGCATCGTGTAGCCAGGATTCCAGCGGTCTATCTTAAGATCAGCTTCCGTCCCTCTGGAATATGCTTCCTGTACACAGAGGAGGTGGGAACTGAACCTCTAGTGCCTTTTATGATGTATGCACTGCTTATGGTAAAAATCCCCGAGGACCTGCTAAGTCCAATCTCAGATAGCCCAACTCAATATCCTCCAATAAGGCCTTGCTGGCCAAACTTAAACCTTGTCTCCCTCTGGCCATGCAGATATAATGTATACATTCATTGTCCAGACTTTAAATTACAGAACAAATTATCTGATGATCTTGTTAAAATAAGGATTTTGATTTAGTAGGCCTGAGATGGGACATCATTTCTAATAGGTTTCATTTGCATTAAGCTATATGCCATATATTTTGGCCCTGAAAGTATGGCATAAAAATCAGTTTCATCTGCAACATGCGTAATGAAAATAAGAAATATATGGATTGTCTAGAGAAAAATAAAAAAAATATTATCAGAAGTAAAACATTAAAAATGAAATAGGGCCAATATTTCCAATGTGTCAAATTTGAACTTCTATATATCTGCATATGTATGTATTTATATGTATGTGTGTGTGAATGCATATGACCTTTTACACACTACCTTTCTTTAAAAAGAAGCCTCTTTCTAAGCAAAGCATCTGATACCACCATGGAACACATTTGAACTCTCCATCCAAGCCAGCTGGTGTTCTCTTTAGTTTGAAGAATCCTTAAAAGAGGCCATCCTTATCAGCACTTCTCCTGTAACCGTTTGGACAAAGCTGCTCCACACCGTGTTCTCCTCCCTACAAAAGCTGGAGGAGGAGGAGGTGGTATGATGTGCCCTATTCTGCTGAGGAATCTGTTTGGAAGAACTTGTGGAATAGGCCCTGGCACAATGAACAGGGCTGCCCCCAAGACAGGTGCCATGGGCAGCTCTTTGACATTCAGTCAGTGTCACTTCCTCAGTTCTCAGTGAACACACGGGAATATTGGGAAGGTTCACAATAAAAGCCCTGTGGCCAGCTGAAAGGAGAACTCCCTTGAAACTTCATCTACACTCAAAGGCCAAGGGAGCTTTTCATTTGACACAATGCTGACATCAGATTTGTTATCTGAATGCATATGTTTACTGTCCTTTGTTAAACATTAAAAGTATTTAATGGGCCAATAATTGTCTCTACTGGCAGATATGTTAGGACAATAAAAATTTAACAAAAGCACTATCCTTATTCTCTACAAAGGCTGAATATCTAAATGAACAAAAGGAAGGTGACCTGCTTTTATATGAGATACCTAAACAGGATAGGGGAAATATAAGTAGCCTTCCTAGACCCGTGTCTGATCCTCGATCATATTTATACATTAAATATTAGATTAACAACTATCAGTTTCAACTATGGCTCTCTCCACATCCTACAGAAGCCAGTGTACTCTTTTGTTTGAATTCTGCACTGCAGTGCATGTGTCTGCTTTGTTTGGTTACAGATCATAGTCAAAGAAAACACAAGAGTACTTTGTTGCTTCCACAACAAACATTTTTTGGGTTCCATTTTCTTCTGTGGGTTACATGCATTCTATAATTTATTACACAAATTATAAGTAACATTTAAGCTTATTAAGGTTAAGATAACAAAACATAATAGTATATTTTTCTAAATCCAAGCAAGTGTTAGTCAATATAGCAAGGCCAAAGATACACAGGAGCTAAATAAATGGCCAGAAAACAGTGGAAGATTCACTTACAATATAAAGAATATGGACCTGGTACAATACATGGTCCTATATACAGGATTATACAAAGCCAGAGCAAGGACACATGAACCCCTACTAAGAGGGGACAGTAGTCCATAATTTATCCATTCCGCACTTTGTTTCTAACACCCTGGAGTACGTGCCACATCCAGCACCATGCTGGAGTTTCCACCTGGAGAGACTTAACATACATCTGTAAAGATTTCATGTAAGGTTCAGCTTCCCAGAGAATCCACATAAACACAGACTTCATTAGCTTATAAGTGCCCCAAGTTCTGTTCTAAATAAATGATGAAGAGCAAGTGGCAAGTTACTTAGATGCATCACAACTGTGGTGCATACAGAATCCATCACTTCATCAGCTTCACAGTAAGAATTCAAGAGCTTAGTTTCATTCTCGTCTGTATGTGTTTATACCTATTATAGAGGAGCAGAATATTAAAAAAAACCCTCTCTTCTTGTTGTAGTATTCTCTTTTTCTGCTTTGAAACGCCTCCCTCTCATGTATTTCATTACCTCCCCCATCCCTTAGTTCCCTCTTTTTCATTAGCTTTCTCACTTATCATTTATAAACCATCCAAGTTCTAGCCATGACAGACTGGAAATTTAAGGAAACCACTACACATATATGACAGTCACGCAGTTAGTTCAAGATTCTCTTTCTATACTGTTCCAGACACAGTAGAAATAAGCAAGGGCCAGTGGCTGATCCACCTGTATGTCAGTAGCTGAAGGGATGCAGTGATGTGATGTGGAATCCCATCTTTTAACACACACATGTGACACATATAATAAAATGTACAAATGTCTAGGTTTGTCCTTTGCTGCTGTAGGAGTCAGACAGTTTCAATTACATGGATTTCTTTTTGTTTTCTGATTCTTTGCTTGCTTGGCTGAACTTTGACAGAAATAAAAGCCCGAGAAGAAGGGTTAAAGCCTGGAATGTCACTGACCACATATTTTTGTATAAACTAGGAATATAGTTGCTCACCCATCATCTCCCTAGGATACACAGGACAGGTAATGGTGTCTGTGGGACAAAGCTGTGATCTTTTCATTTCCTGGAGTGTCAGAGTCAAGAGTGTAGGACCTAAGAGTTTGGAGTTACAGACTCTCACACAGATCCATCATGGACTATTCTTATCTAGAACGAGATGATTGTTTTCTTCTTTTCCAAGAGGGATAATCCAAGTAGTGCCGTATACAGTGATAATAAAATGATGGCGTTAATTAGAACCTGTGAAAGGGACGTGAAGCTAAAAAGCAGAACACAATGGGGAGGAATTTCAAAGAGATTCAAAGGACAGAAACTGAACTAGTTAAAAAGGCAGAGAAAATGGAGCGTATTTGTAGTCACTGGTTTTTCAATGGGCCTCCAGCTTAGTTCCCTACCGTTCTCGAGGACAATTTAGGAGACCTATGTAGGTGGCTTTAAGCTTTATACAAAGTTTGTTTTCCAAACAATTCTTAGGTGAAACTGAAATTTACTTATATAGCAAAATATTATAATCAAGAACGCTGTTTTCCCTCAATAGCCATGGGGGACAGTCGTAGCATGTTGTACCACACTACTTTGCAGATAACAAGCGGCTTCTAAACACTGCCCGGCAACAGCTGTAAAGCTAAACGCTCCAGTCATTTTTCGCCTCTGCTGAATGTCCAGAAATGCAGTGTTATGACAAGTGAGAACATCACCCCAACTCCCTTGAAACTGAGAAAGCTCAGCGTGGCAGAGAACAGATCGAATCAAAAGGGATCCTTTCCCTCTCTGTATACACTACCCCGCTCTGATTAGAGAGTCCCATGGAACGCTTGGCAGAGAGCAACAGCTGCTTTCTGTCTTTTCATTCCCTGCTCCTATTAATGTTATTTCATTTGTGTTATGGGCTGCACTTTAGATCTAAAAAGAAACATTTAGTTTTATTTGAATGTTTAAATGATGAATGACTCTCTAGTGCAGCTGTCCTTGTATAATTGTCATAGGGCATGCTGCAATTTAGTTTAGAAATCCAGACCTTCGTATCCTTACGGAGAGCAAACGCTAGCTCAGGCATTGGCCACTATCAACTTTTTTTTTTTAAAAATGTTTAAGCATTCTTTTAAAATTCTAATTGGGCAATTTTGTACAACTTTTATGTCTAATCAGTCAGGTGAGAGTCTGGAACAATCAGGGGAGAGTCAGCCCACTGGTTCGGGGTTAGTGTGTGTGGAGGGAGTCGAAAATGCAAACACAGAAGGGGCTGGTGGCCCATGGGAAGGGGGCATGGACCAAGCAAGTGTCCTTGTTCTTCAAAAGGAATGGCTGCATTTCATCTGCGAGCCGCACACAGCTGTGCAGCCAAGGGAAGGAAGTTGTTATGTGCTGCTATCGTGTAATCAGGAAAAGGTGCCTGTAAGTTGTAACGGGGCCATGCTAGCCTTACATTCCTCTGCTTTCTACCGCGAAAAACCTTCCCATTCCGACGAGAGTCGCAAGAGCGGCTTGCTTAAAACACACAGCTCCTAAAAATATAGATGTTTACATTTTTATAATGGAAAAAGACATGGGGCTTTCCTTTCCAAGGTTTCAGCAATAAGTCTTCCAGTGTGCTTGTGTCTCTCCCCTTCCTTTTTAGGTAAATATAATATAAATTAAAGAAGAAAAGTGCCTAGTCTTTCTTGTCTATACAAGAAGATAAATGAAAAAAAATGGACTGTAATATAAAAACTGACATTATCAAACCAAAGTGCCAGGAGTCTGTGAGATAGCTCGGCCAGCTTGTTGTGTTTTTCTTTTTCAGTCTTCTGGAGCAAATGTTTTCTGACTTCTCTTGGCCAATCCTGCTTCACACCGAATGTTAAATAAACTATTATTTAATCAAATACAGGCATATTACTCTCACTCCTGCTGACAACTTCAATTAGAATATTTTTGCTTTGTCAGAAGAGAAAAGAAAAAAGAAAACCCTCATGATCTTTGAACTATTAAGGCCTCAGAAGAATCATCTGCTAACAATTTTTGATATAGCGAACCATCAAACTTCTATCTCCATGAAGTGGTTTATCCAAGATTTGTTTTAATTAGGCTGGCTCTCTAACTTCACATGGCTTTCAAGAGGCAGGCACACTCAGATGTTTTAAGCTATGAACGCGCACTGTACATCCAGAGCTGTAATTAGACCTTCAGCAAGGTGGACTCGTTCTGTTTATTAGCCAGAGAGCTGAGTTCATTCACTTGGCCCTTAAATGAGAACAATAAACGATCTCTTACGTTAGCACATGAGTTTTTAGTTTCATCAAAGCTTATCGCTGCTCCTTAACACCCTAACTGCTCTTGTTTATGCTCAACTAAAAAACAGTGTGGGTTAAGGCTTTTCTGGGGAATCACTCCTACAAAACGTGTGTTCCTAAGTTTGGTTATCCCTGTACGGTTTTGAAAGATTCCTTGTTAAACGACACTCACATTTGAGAAACCCATGCCTGGGAAGACACAGTTGTACAGAACAGCATCTAACTGAGCAAAGAACAACAACAACAACAATTCCAGACCTTTAGACTGCTCTTCAGACTTGCTTGCTTTTCTTCCATCAATCCCAGTATTGTATAGGACGCTGTCATAGCTTTGGGAGCACAAAATTCTCCATGCATTTATTTGCAACAGAGGCACAGATTAAAGGCAAAAAGTAATGTGGAAATTTAAACTATTTATTTTATGAGGTAACTATTTTAAAATCCCCTGGGAAAATAATGAAAAATGGCCTTATTATCCAGGTTTTTTTTTTTTGAGCTTGGCTTTATTCTATCACAGGCCTCCCAAACAGTACTCCTCACCCCCCGTGTGTGTACGTGTTTGATGTATGTGTGCATGTGTGCATATGTTTGTTAGGCAGATGGTATCCCATGGCTTTTATCCACAAGCTTCTCATGTTATTTTTCCCTTTGAGCACCAGTCAACTTTATAGCTTTTTATTATCCTGAAACTTCTTTACAAATACTGAGGTTCGCCGAGCTAACGAATGGAGCCACAATTGCACTAATATTTTAACTTTTCTGGGCAGAAATGACAGCAGCGAAGCTTATTATTTAGTCTGCATGATGCGGGGCATGTGCTATTTGGAAGCCCATGGAGGCTGGCTTCAAATGTCACATTCAGCCTCATTGGTATTACATAAACAGTCAGCTCTTCTGATTCCATGACACACCATTGGCGGAAACAACGATTCCCCCTGTTGATTCTCAGAGGGGGAAAAAAAAACATATCTAACTTTATTTTCACTTAAAAATTTAAGGAGAACGTTAAGACAAAAGTTTCACATTTCACACAAAATTTGAAACTATGTAATGATTTGTACTACACCTTACATTTTCTAATTTTGTCCACGGTAGAAGAAAATATAGGAGCTGAGTAGTATACTGGCAAGATATATAGAGATAATGTTTCTCTTGTAGTAAATTGTATTTTCCTGCTAGTGAACACAAGGCAAAAGCTAAGCAGCAGGTTTTGTGTATACATGTGTTTGCTTATATCTCTCTGTGTGATTGTATGTATGGTAGTTGTGCTATGTAATGTAGCAAAACACAGAAATACTTGTCATCATTGGAAAATGGGGCAATCTCATATAAGAACCCATGTTTTTTTCTGGTGTTAGCTGTACCATCCAGTACTGCCAGGTTCCCTTTCTGTGTGATGCGAGACTTAGGTAAAGAGACTGTCTGTCCTTTTCAGGAGAAGTATTTGCTACCTCACAGACATCTTAACCTCCAGATTTATACAACATGCTGGGCTCCCATGAGCATTTAATTGTGCCACCAAGATTTTTAGGTCCTTTGATAGTAACTACCGTGGGCCTTCTCTGTCTGCACAGTTGTGGTGGCCTGGAGCTACTGGACCTGATTGTCCTAGGTTTAATCCCTGCTACCAAAGCTAATTCCCTACGTATCTAAACTTGCGTAAGTGGCCTCAGTTGTCCCCCATACCACTGCTGCATCTGAAAGCACAGAAGACGGTTGTTCCCTTTAGGCTGGTGTGAGGAGGAATTAAGTTAGTGTTTAGATCATGTTAGGCAGTTGATAGATGTCAGTTTATTGGAGTTCCTATTTCAGACCTCAGGCTCAAACGCAGCCACCTTCAGCCTGCCCCAGCTGCCTGACACCACCGTGCGGATGGCAATCTGGAAGTATTTCTGTGTGCAATAGATGAGTAAATAAATATGTCTCAGTTGCTGACTTTTAAAACGCAAATTCACAATATCTTCAATAGTGATCTCCCTTTCAGCTGTGTAACGCTCCCATTCTTTGTGTCTACATTATCCTGAAGAATATCATTCTTGACGAGTTCCTCAATCCTCCAGTGCTGCATTCACATGGGGCTTCTTGCTGAATTCACAAAAGGGGCCAGTTTTTATCATCTTTGATGACAAAAATGATTTCTTATCACAGTGCCTAATATCCAACATGGGGCATTGTTTGGAGCATGTGGTGTGTAAACTTGCTGAACACAGAATGAAGAACGCAAAGAAAGACACACACACTACTGAAGATTGTCCCATTCTTTACGTAGGGCCAGCTTAAAGAATTTTTTTTTTAAATTCTATTTCATGTTTGAGGGTAATGCTGCCCTTTCTGCATAATCTATTTCCAGTGGATATTTGTTGGTGGTAGAGTTTTTCTTTTTCGGTAGTTTTTACCTTTTTCACAGTTTATCCCTTTCAACATGTTTATGATCACAGCACTATCCTTAGGCAAACTATGACTTTACAGAAACCTGAAAATGTGTTTTACATTTTTTTTCATTTTCTAAAATGCTTTTAAACCAACACTACTAACATATTTAATTGACAGAGGCTTCATCATCTCAGAAGGAAATCACTGGTTAAAGAAAATCATCTTTTACCCACAACTGGTTTCTTTGCTCATTCTCTGTGGCCTCGGGGCTTTAGATCTGGCACCCCCTTAGAGGACTTGCCTACCACTTCTGGTCACTCACTTAGGCTTTCAGTCTTATTAGGATCAATGTTTTGATCTCCTTAGGATTGGCTTTTGCACCTGGGTCTTTGCATCCTATTCCACTGAGCCATTTCTAGGTTGAAGGTATGCAGACAATCTTACATCATTTTCTTGTCCATAGCTTTCATCTTTTTACAACTCAGTGGACAAAGCCAACATCTTTTGACAGCCAGAATGTTCTTCCAATCTATAGTCTTCCGGCAGTACCTTAACTTCTCACACTGGATGGCTTGTTTCTCTAGCAGTTCCTGAGCAACCACAGCTCATGCCCTTCTTTTTTGCCTCATGAGTGGAGACCCTTGCAACCTTCAGACATCAGTATAATCTTCAGAACCCAGTAAAACCTTTGGAGCACAGTATATCCTTCGGAGCCCATACAACCTTGGGAGCCCAGCTCATGATTCCGGACTCTGTGAAGCTCTACAAGATAACATTTTGTTTCCAGACAGGAGTGTTCCACAGCCTACCCTGGGTAAATTGCCTGTTTCTACCACACAGTTCATACTCACCTTGACTAGTAAATAAACACCTTAATTCCTCTTCCTGCTTCTGCCTTTCTCATGGTTCCAGAAAAACCCTCTTCCATGAGTCTAATTGATTTTTCCTTAGTGTTATCAATTGTCTTTGTGTCTAGACCTCATTAAATTGGCCCAGAGATGTTGAAACTAAAAGACACTGAATTTATCCTTTAAAAAAATTAAAGAAACAAGCAAAAGCAAGGAGAAAAGAATGGGTATGTGTTGCATTATGAGATTTCAAACTCCAGCAAACAGAAAACTAGGACATTAAATTGTTCAGCAAAATATTGTTTGTGGATCAAATATAAACTTAAGAAAGGGACACTTGTACTAAACCTGAATGTAATTTACTTCAAAACATTGTTTAATGAAAAGCTAGAGGGAAGGGTCTAATGAAATATTACATAACTAAAAGAGAATACTGAAAAGTATCTATTGCTCTAATATCACCATAAATAAAGCTAACATTTATAAGTCTCAGTTATAGGACCTTAACATAAAATATATTGCTGTTAGTCATAATTTCATAGGTGGCTATATTCATAAAAGATAAATATATAAATAGAAGGGGGCTATGTTCATCATGATGGTTCCTAACATGCAAATTCAATTGTTTCCCGGCAAAAATATTTTCTTCTTCTTTCTAACACATTTAAAAATGTTTAAATTTTGAATGTGGATAGAAGTTAAGTGAAGCACACCCTTCTGGCTTGCAAAACAAACGTTACAGCATCTACAGTTTGTTTTGAATTGGAAGAACATCTCTTCATCCAGGCCATTAACAACATAAGGTTGTATTTTACAGTAATGTTCGAAATGCTCCCGTGATTGTTTTCAGGATATTTCAGAAACCTCCTTCACTAAAAAGGAATGAGTTGTATATAGGTTACCCCTGTATATTTATTACTCTGCTTCTGCTACATGGAAAGATTTCTTTTCCTACCAGGCTAAAAAAAAAAAAATAGAGCAGCAACAGCAACACGCTGTTACCCCTATGCAGTTCCCATTTCCACCTGGCCCAGCTGTTTCCAATCACCTGCTTCCACCTGCAGGCCCTTGTCCAGTTGTAACAAGATTGGTTCCTGTTTCAAAACAAACAGGAGAGATTTCTGGGCCTGAGGCAGAGGCTGTCTCAATGGGGACTATTGAAAATCTGTTTATTTCCTTCCTGGGAAAAATAGCTGGATTCCCTGTTTTTGGTGTACTTCCTGATCACTCGTCATTTCCGGTCCCGATACTGGCATCACCCTCGCTGTAGAGTTACCTTCTCTAGCCTCTAGCCATGGCTGTTCTGGAATCCCGAAATGCTTGACCGTTATCTGGCCATTAACTGCAGTTTAATTTTATACAGTTCAGCCTAATTTCTGAGGCTCACAATACTCTTTTGCTCCTATAGCCTTCTGTTAAAGGCAAGGGTTTCATTTTTACTTTTGTTCTCAAGTTAGCCTACTTTTAAAGCCTAAAGTTAGGTTTTTCCCACATAACCTCAATACCCAGCATCAGATACTTAGCTTGGCATATTTCTTGATCTACAGTAGTGTTTTTCAACAAGTGATTCATGCACTATTCTCATTAGAAACATCAGGAATACTGTTATTCAAATGTGGTTTTCATCTTGCCCCATCAAAAACCAAATCTGACTCATGGGTTTTGAGATACAGGTAGTTTCATTTCTAGCAAGAGTTGCTTAGACAGGTGAGGTATGAAAAGTGCTTTGAGCCTCTTGGTCTCAGCTCAACTGTGACTTTATATCATTTATACCTCTAGAAATGAACCTAACAACATAATAAACTTCTGAGTATAGGACAGATGAAATTAAAATTATAATAAAATATGCAAGAAGCAATAATACTTTATGCCCAGGTATAACGGTGAACACAAACATTGGCTAATTAGACCCACATGGAGGTCCTTAGTGACAAAAACTAGCCTATTTTAACTTTTATTTTAATAGTAAATATTTTTATATTTTTAGGGGAAAAATAAAATTGCTCTTCAGAAAGTTTGATGTTCTTATACATTGTACTCTACACACATCAGAAGAAATGTCAGT
The DNA here is from genome assembly GCA_001685075.1 of Bramus lutescens. NCBI lineage: Eukaryota > Metazoa > Chordata > Mammalia > Rodentia > Cricetidae > Bramus > Bramus lutescens. Next base: position 48,348 of record LOEQ01001578.1, read on the forward strand.
GCCATTCAAAAGTAATTCAGACTTTAAAACAAACATATGTTACTTTATTGTTGACTTTCCTGATTAAATACCCCCCAAAGAAACTTATATTCAATGTCACCTACTACGAAATCAATGGAGAGAGATCTGAGTCCCGCTGTTTACTTTCATAATTGTTGTCAAAGTTATATGTACTAAACCTTTGAAAACAGAGACTAAAATGTCTCAACTTCCTAAATCACATAAAAGAGAATGCATTTCATGCTTGCCTTGTAGGCCTCTGATGTCTTTTCCTTTCAAGTATGCTAAATTACTGCCTGGCCATGATGCCTAACATGAAAGAACCACGCAAAAATGCTGCTCATTTACCAAAGAAGATATATGGGCTCATTGCAAAAAAGCACAATTAATTTTCATTCGTGTGGACTGAACAATACCAGTAAACACTGCCACAGCCATAGGCCAGATCTTTGCATAGGGGGATTCCACAGAAAAGGCAGGTAAAGGGAATTCCATTTGTGTCCTATATCGCTGGCTACCAGCCACGTCACTGGCGTTGTTAGAAGGGCTCATTATTTTTGTGATGCTTGAGACAAAATGAGGGAAGAGGAATCCAAGAAAGACACAACGTGGTCCCAAAGCTATGGGGATAATTGCCCTCACCAATGAAGTTCAGCTCTCATCTCTCCTAATTAGCCCCATTACCATACTTTAAGACAGACTAGCAGTCACTCAGGACTCCTTCCCTTCTCTGCCACCAGCGCTGACAGCCAAATGGACAACATATGGGGAAAGAAACCCCCGCCCTGTTTTTCTGTGTTCTTTAAGCTATTGGTAGACGGTGTAGGCCCAAGTCGTCGGGGCTCAGACAGGTGTCTTTGAATCAGAAACGTTGAAATGCTACTCTCGCAGCCACCTTGCCACAGCTTTGGGCTATGTCATACATTGCAAGTGATGCTTGTACGATTCAGACATTCCCCAGGATGCTAATCCTGTTAGGTGCTATCTTTGTGGGTTGCTTTACCCTACAGCAGTGGTAATTAAGCTAACACCAGAACTCTACAGTGAATGTTCCCTCGACATTGTTAAAAAGTGTCCTTAAAGTACATCTCTTAGGCCAGATCTAAGGGCAACATTGATCACCCCCGAAATTGAGTTTTAAATACTAACAAACACCCAACTGCTTTCAAGTTATCAATACAACTATCACTGCCCAGTCATTTGTTACAGAAAACACACTGTGGACAAAACTGAAATTCTTATATCAGAGAGGCCAATAATAAATGCTCTACTTCCATAATCACTTTGCAATAATAAAATAAAGAAAATTTAAAAGGCAGATTGAATTGATTATATTGGAAAGCACAATAATTTGATTATTCAAGTCATGATTATTACATGATCATTTGATTTTTCAAGAAATTAAAAATGTTTTTGTTTAGTCTAGTAATTTAATGATTAGGTAATCCCATGGACCCCCTTTTAGGCTCTTTGGTTTACATAATGGCAGGTATCAATATCATCAATTCTTCTGATCACTTTACCAGGTCTCTGAAGAAACCCTTGACGAGATTTTGCTTTTGTCCTTGCACAAGGAGCCCATGATGCAGTCCCAGTGGCCACTGAATCAGGGAAATAGATTTTCTGCACTTTGTAGTTTGGGGAAACTAACAGTCCATTCAGCATGACTGAAAAATACCCTGCAGGCCAATATTTACTAAGCACAGCGCACACACAGGGGCCTTGTTAAAAATCCACAACAAATCTCTCATTGCAAACAAATCCAGAGGCTTCAGCGCGTCTGCAAGGGTCTGAGTTATGTTGACTCTGACAAGGCAGAGCTGCTTTCCCACTAATCCACTAACTTGCTAGAGGTCTGCTGGCTCCACACCAGGGTTTCTTGATTTCTTTTCTACATCCTTTGTTACGTTTTTCCTCTTGAAACACTCAGCCAGAGATGATAAATATAGAACTAAGGTGAGGGGTTTTTTTTTGTGTGTGTGTGTGGTTGTTGTTCACCTGTTTAAACACTAGCTAGCTGAATAACTTCAACAGTCTAATAAAGGCATGAATTCCTATCAGACATTTTTTTTCTCTTTTGGTGTGGGGTAGGAGGGGTAGTTGGGGGGACTACTGAACAGTGGCATTCCCACGTAACAGGAAATACTGTGAGTGTTGCTTGCGACTTTGTACAGTCTATATTGTTTTTCCTCTGAGATTCCAAATTAATAAATGGCTTGAAGAAACCATTGACATCACACACACATATACACACACATATACAACACAAAATACACACAAGTACATAGTAGGGGAAGAAAGTACGGATATTACTAGCATGAAAAAGCAAACGGGTGTATTCGAGGAAAATAGCGTGTTATCCTTAGATACAACCTGTCCTCAGATGCTAACTCTGTGTGATGGAGACTTCTGAAACCTATGAAGACAAAACGCCTTACGAAAAGTCTGACTGTAAATGTACTGAGTCAATTTTGAAATCTATTCTCACTCCGACCTATGGAGCCTGGGAAACATCTGTTCTGTTGGTGATGCGGATCTAGAAAATATATTGCAAACTGGGTAATATTAAATGCTCAGTGCTCAGAACCCTCTGTGTCCACAGGAGCTGCTAAGAGTGGCACAGACCTTGCTTGCCTAATCATCGTCTGTGAAGGCTTTGAACATGCTCATCATTCTTCACGGTATTTAACTCTCAGATGCCTTACATTGCAGTTCCAAAAACTAGATAATACTGTGATGTGCCGATGACTTTGTGAGGAACACTGAGTCACGAATGCTGTGGCTCTTTTTGCCTTTTTTTTTTTACACGTTTAATACTGAACTGAAAGTTGCAGAACGTGGACTTTTCAGTCATGTTACAGCTTCAGAGTCTTGTGACCTGGGAAGATCTGTGGCCAGAGCCTCTCTCATCTCCTGACTTAGGAACTGTAACTTCCATGTTACCCAAGCAATTCTGAGCACGGCACACACATGAGGAAACAGCAGGGAGAGACGCTGAGCACACATGTGCCCCATTCTTGCCTTTCCTTCAATAAAAACAAATTAACAGCAGAGCCTTGGGACAGCTTTTTAGTGTTCACACCTTACAAAAATTTCATAGATCCATAACACATCCTTTTGGGATTCACAGGAGTGATGTCCATTCGTAACCATAATGAAAACCCACAGCCTAACAAAGACAGCCAACAGAATTCTGATAGGGCATGACAGATGAAATATTTCCTGTTAGTTCAAAAAGTGTGCAAAAGTGAGACAGAATGGAGAATTAATAAGTCCTGGTGTTCAGCAAATTCACCCTAAGCTCGTTTCCACATCATCGTTTTTATTTGTAAGAAATACAGGATGTAATATAATATAATTACACATGGAAGTTTAGAATCTGTGTGTTGTATTGGATGCAGGCTGAAGCTCGGTAGTTGAACATTTCTTTAGCACAAGGAAGGCTCTTAGTTTGATTCCCTGTGCTTCCTCAAACCCAGAAATATACATATGATGTTAATAGACACGTTGCATTCACAGTGCCCTATTTAGGTGAACAATGCTCCACAGATAAATGCGTGCCGTGCTATTAATCATAATAAGGGGTTCTTTACAACATCAAATCAAAATTGGTTCCCACTGATGCAGGCTCATGTACTCCTCATTTCATTCATTCAAACTTTATTTATGTTTCTGTCAATTAGACAATGCCCATTGTACGATTCGTGCCATCTTGCGTTTTAAATACAGTGGGTGGGATAAAAGGAAGAAAATCAGCCTCATGCATGTACCCCATCTTAAAGAGAGGGACTGACGAACATATAAAAGAGACAGACAGTACAAACTGTAACCACTTTCACCAATAAACACTAGATTGTTTAAGGGAAGTTCCTCAAGAGTTACTGCTTCCTGATTGATGTAATCCTAACCACAGCCTGTGGTCCAGAAATTGCCAATCAATCATGTATACATTACAGGAAAAATTGGGTTAACGTGTCTTCATACTGGCGCTTCAATGATGTTCTGTTCAACCAGGGCACAGGACACCCTCTGCAGAACACAGTCTGCTGGTGGATCATTCGTTTGCTTTCACCTCACCATTTTGTTATGATGTATAGGCAACAAGCCTCATGTGGCCTTCCTAATCTGAAAATGAGCCAAGAGAAAGAACGTGCTCACAAGTGTTGAAAGAAAGGCCCATTCTCTGCCCAGGGAACTGCATCTAATACAGGAAATGAACACAAGTTTGCTGTAAGCTGTCCAGCTTCAGAATCAGCTGCTCCACTCAGAATCCTTCACCCTCCCCCACCCCATCCCGAAAACTGCGCTAAAAGCCAACCCAAAAGTTCTGAAAAATGTGTTTTCCCCTGCTTCTCCCGTGTTCTCTCAAAGCTGTGTAAATCTAACTTGAATGGTAAGCAGCTTTATTTTAACAAGTGTGAGTTATCAGAGTTCGCATATCAAATTAAACCCAATGAATTCTGGTCTTGTTTTAAATTTCAAGCCAGAGGCCCTAACTCCCTGCATTTCAGTTGGCAGCTGGCCAGACTTAGTAATAAAGTGCTAAGCAGAAGACAGGAAATACTAGAGAAGTCGAACAATGTTATGACAATGTTTATAACTTTTACAGTCAGGCCTGGCTGCACATCTGCACAGCATCAGGGGCTGGTTAGAGCCGCAGAGAGGAAACCATTCCTTAGCTGGCAGCTCTTTATTCCAGCCAGATGTTATCATTTTACCGGTATCTTTTCACCAAACAGAAAAATATATATTATATATTACATATTTACATTTCTGAAAAGGAAATGGGGGAGGGAATGTCTCTCTTAGGGAAAAAAAAGAGATGTCAAATTAATCCTGCACCATAATTGATTTATTCAGAAAGATGTAAGACAGTTTACAGACCATGGCATCTCTCCCTTTGATGTGATAACGTTCAAACTGCTCTTTTTGTGCAGTGCTTTGTTAAGAAAGAATGAAGTAAAAAGAAAATTCCAAATACCACAACCATGGGATGCTCAGATGAAATCAGATGCCTGTAAAATCACACAGTCACCTGACCAGCACTTATATAAATGAGATGACATCAGTGCTGCTTCCTATATAACCTGAGAATTTATCATTTTAGTTAAAATTGAAGAAACTAATATCTCTTTACCTAAATCATTTTAAGAGCCTGACATACAAAATCTCGAGTCACCATTAAGAAGTCTCTTTGACAGATTGATATGGAAACTGGTTTTAACTTAACAAGCCTAGAATAACATAAAACAAAGTCAAACCGAGAAGCACAGTCAGGTTTGGATACTACTATTTGCAATTAGATTACTTTATCTGGCATCTATGTCCTAAATCTAAAATTGGATACGTCTCATCAGTCCAGTGGTAACCGGAAACACACACACACACACGAATTCTCCACAATTCTGAACTTACTTTAACTTTCGCTAAATGTCTGCTTCTGCATTTGTATGTGAGAGAGTATGTGTGTTCCAGACAGCTCAATGCACCTGTTCTTCACCTGCCTTTAGATAACTCATCCTAAGACTTAGATTAAAAAATGAAAGTTTATGAATATGTCAGTCACACTGTTAGTTTACCCTCCTGGGAGATCTAGATTTAGGGACACATTCAAACGAAAGTGCTTTTCAAAACACCTGCCAAAAGTCATGTATGATCTGCAATAGGAGTGACAAAACCTAAGAATTTCTAAAGGACCCAAGCTGTAAAGAGGCCAGTACCCAGAGCCAAAGATCAGACACAGGATACAACTTCGCTGGGGTAAGGTGAGACCCTAGGCTAATCTATAAACCCACCTGCCCAAGGACCAGGCAGCTTCCTGGGATTCTGGGAGTTGTAGTTCTTGGGAAACAACAACAAGGCCTCATGGTAAAGTAAGGTGGCCTATGGGCATGTCAGCATAAACTCTGCCAACACATGCTTCAGGGCTATTCATCTGGAAGGTTTCGAGGTGATAGTCCTGACCAAGCTCCATCTTGTTCAGTATTTAATATTTTAATAAAAGCTTGTTTTAATTTGGCTAAAAATGAAAAAAGGCCTTCTTTTGTGAGAATCTAATAAGAAATGAACTATGATAACAAGAATCATTTTGATCAGGGTATAATATATATTTAGTATGCATTAAGTTGAGAAATTTGATGTCTTTGGTTGAGAAACTTTACATACAAGAGAAATAATTTACTTGCCCTTCAACAAGATTTAAGCTGAAATAGACAATCCTTTTTAAGGATTTCCATACTTAAGTTCATTAACATCACATTGTTTTCTTTGTTTTGTTTCTTTTTCCCCAAAATAAATACTTGTTTTTACTACAAGATGAGTTCTAAGACAATTTCATTAGAAACTTTAAATTTTGGCCATTTACACATATAGTTCTTTATTTTGTTTTGAGACAGAGTCTTGCTTACCTTGAGTTGTGCAGCCTAAGCTGGCCCCAAATTTGATTTTTACTGCCTCGGATTTCTGAGTTCTGGGATTACAACATTTATACCTAGGCTCAGCTTGCTTACCAACTCTTAAAACTCTCCACACCCAAGAACTTAGCAACAACATGTGAACTCTTGTGTAGGCCACAGGTGCATTATACACCATGTCTTGCTCGGGCTTGTCAGCATCTATTATGCTGGCTACTCAATATTTTGAATATCACCCTGGATACAGGCATTCAAATCGTCTGGTCTAAGAAGATTCAAATAATTTCCTAGGAAAGTTTTAAATTATTCCAATATTACCACTGTGTTTTTATGATGCTGCTATTTTCTTTTAAGATTTTTACGTTTTGGGCTTTTATGTAGAACTAGCTCCCTTGTGTGGAAGTTGTTTGGAAATATTTAATTTGTCGAGAGAATCTGAACCACCAGTTCTTTCATCAGGATTCACACTGCTGCAGTGATGATATGCTTTATTATTTAATATTCTCCACAGAGCAAAAGACAGTGATACTTGATTAATATCAATGACAGAGTCAACAACGGCATCATCACCATTGATTTTGATGGAATTATTTGTTTGTAAGTCTTATGAAATACTTCTGTTAATACTATTATTAAATTTCACATAATCTTCATTAAATTTTCAGATTTATTGGAACTGGAGAATGGAGAGAGAGAGAGAGAGAGAGAGAGAGAGAGAGAGAGAGAGAGAGA
>LOEQ01001578.1:59864-76306 GCA_001685075.1 Bramus lutescens
CTGGATATGGAGGATAGGAGAGGTTGTGGTGGGACTGAGAAAAGAAGAGGTAGGGGAAACTTTGGATGTAATGTATGAGAACAACAGAACAAAGGAAAACAAACTAACAAAAGAAAGAAAAAAGAGGCTTAATCTATCAGGATATACAGAAGAGAAAAAAGTGATTCTCCCAACCACTAAATTTTGAATATTTTTAAAAACAAAAATAAGCCTAACTGTCAGACAGCAAAGACAAAACTGTGATGAAGTTAGTTTAAAAGAACAGCACATCGGCCTGACATGGTGAAACATGGCTGTGAATCCCGTCACTCCAGATGCAGCGTCAGAAGGATGAGGTAAAAAGACAGCTTGGGTAAAACTGTGAGACTCTGGATTAAAAAGCTTGGGCTGGTGGGAGGGGGCTCAGCAGTTAAGAGCACTTTCTATTCTTTGAGTGAACAGGAGTTTGGTTCAAGTGTCCTTGTCTGGTAGCTCACAAATATCTCCAAGAGATCTAATACCCACTTCGGGCCTCCAAGGGCTCCCACATTTGTGGCATACACACTCAGACACATACACAAAACAAACATACAAACAACAATCAGCTTAACACATAAGGCTGAGTCATGTTAACTATGGCAGATATTTATCACTTTGTATAAAACTTGAAATCATTTTAAAAAGATTGAAAACTTCCTTACAAAAAATAAACTTTCAAAATATTTAAAAATATATTACGGCAGATCAAAAAATTAAGTATTAATTCCAGTTTTTTTAAATTATAACTAATAAATTCCAAATCTAATTTTTAAAATATGATACCGATGGTTAAAATACAGTGGGAATATACACCGACCCATACATTGCACTCAAAGGCATTTCTAATTCTGTCAATAAAAGCTGAAAGCCATGCTGAGTATGTACAGATATCATAAAAAGTTTACCTGGAAATGTATTTTATGATATTATGTTATTTTACAGATTATATAGAGGAGAATCAAGAATTAAACACTAAAGTTTCAGAGAAAGGGCTACATCAAATTCAACATCCAATGATCACATGGTGATTTGTTTGTATGAAAACTCGCATCAACTTCTGTGAGTAGGATTTGTCTACTCTGTACTTTCTTCTTTTTATATATTATGATGAAAGGGAAAGGAAACCTCAAAGTCTTACAAACAGGGCCTTAATATTTAGTTCTGTATTTTCTGGCCTCAAACTTTAGCTCCAAGAAAGTAAGAGTCTTACAATATTTCTCTGAGAAAAACACTATTAATTTCTTGACACTGATTTTTTTAAAATTATCTTTCAAGTCTCTACAAGATTTTTTTTTTGGTCCAAATCAGTACCTACTCACAGTTTTAAAATATCTCTTGCTCACATGACTTCAGACTTTTTTACAATAAACCAGCTCATGCCTGCAGACCACTGATAGTTACAGCTGGCTTCCAACGTTCTGAACCATAGTATTTGGAAGATGCTCCCTGATAACCTAAATTTTTAACCTGTCTTGAAATCCGGGAGAACATGGCAGGTTGAAAGAATTCCTACCTTAATACTAAGCCCTGGAGGCATAGAGGTAGGAGAGAGAGTTAGGTAATATATCTCTGGTTCCTAAAGGCAATTAGAGCAGCTATTTAGAGAGGTATGAAGTGGAAATTCCAGTGCTTAACTCAGTTGTGCAGGGGTGTTCAGTTGTGTAGAATGCTCACTAATTTTATTGTAGTTATCCTATGAAATCACATGTGCTACCTTGACTATTTTCATATAGAGAACATAATCAAATTCATACTGCAAAAGCTAGCCACAGGCCTCTAAGGTTTGGGCCTTTGCCACACTGAGTCTTTCAAGTTAATATAGTCACATCTATGTGGTGTAGTAAACTCCATGAAAACTTACTGAAAGAGTGACCAATCACATATAGATATATTTTAATAAGATATATGTACTGCAAAATAATATACTTGAGAGGAAAATGAATTTCATTAACACCATTAATTTCTTGTTGAGGAAAACCTTTGTCTCACATTGATTATTGGAATTTTGTGGTTTGATATTACATTAACAGAAAACTACTGAACATGGAGGACTTTAAGATCTTACTTACTGATATGTCTCACATATCCTCAATATTGTCAGATTGGATATTGCCATTCAATAAATAGTTGATTAGTAAATAAAATGCCTACCAGTTAAAAGTGCTGGTATTCACTTAAATGTAGTTAAAGTTATGGTGGGCTAAAAATATTTTCCTTATGTAAAATATAATTTTCATTTATAGTTTATTCAGTATATATATATATATATATACATACCCTGCATACATGTGCATGCCTATACACACACACTCACACCTCAGTACAAAGCACATAATTTAAAAATAGAGTTTTTACCTGTAAACTAACTTGAAGTTTCTTGCTTTTAGCACTAAAGTGGTGGGACATGCCTGTAATCCTAGCCCTTAGGACGGAGAAGAAGAGAAATGGCTGCAAGATCAAAGCTAGCGTGGTCAATAGAGAAGTCCAGACTAGGCAGGGATACAAAGTGAGAATGAATCTCAAAACATGTGTGCCCACTCACATTCACACACACACACACACACACACACACACACAACACGAGGAGATTTCATATACAACTGCAGAGTTTAAAATATCTGAGTATTTTAATTATGTTTCCATATATTGAACATAACACTAATCGTATGTACTTTATACATAGATGGTTATTTTAGAAGTTTGTTGTGAGATTATAGCAGTATCACTTGTGCATGAGGATCATCAAATCATATGACTTAGTAACTTCGAAATCTTTCTCTTTTCCCATTAGAGTTAAGATTTACAAGCATATCAACTTTTAACCAAGACCACAATACTCAATATTGCAACCCCCCCCCAAACTTGCTTTTATTCAAAGGAAAATCTAAGAAGTAGCGAGGAAAATTAACCTTTCTTGGACAACAATCTTTGTAAGATCCAGTAATTTAAATCATAGTCAACTGCTTTTACACCATCTGCTGTATCCTAAGGCTTGTGTTTTCGCATATGTGTAAGAGACACGAACATGTTCATCTAAAGGTGATGTCCTAAAACGCCACATACGGGAAACATAATTGAAATGTGGTCAAAAGTTATAGCAATGTGCAAAAAGTTACTTATTACAACAATAGTACAGAGATCAGTAATTTTCCTTAAAAGTTTCATAGAAGGTTTCACAGTCTCAGACACATAAGCATTAGGATTATGAAAATGGAATCCTGGTAAAAATCTTCCCTTTGTGTTTAAATGCAAGGAAATGCCTAGAGCTGCAGGTTTGAATAATTAATTTTAGTGTAGTATTTATTGAGACCCCTATAAAACAGAGTTTTACATACATAAACCAATGATTTATATGTACAAAGAATAGACAGCAGATAGAAGACATGTAGATATACGGAGAGAGGGGGCAAAAAATAACACAGACATACAGATAACTAACGATGAAGAAAGACAGACAAAAGATAGATAAATAGAAAAGATGGTAGCCCATTTGAAATACTTCAGGAAATCAATCATCCATATTATAATTATGTGTCTACCACAACATCTCTCCACTAAAGGCTAGGTGTCCCTTGTGGAACTCTTTTTCATGTGTGTGTCCTCAGCAACAACGTCTCCTTCCCATGGTAGGCATCCCATGAAGGTTTTGGGAACTGGTGAACACCTGAACCAACTGTCCTTTTATGTCACCACTCACCTCAACTAATACTTGCATGTTTCAGGCAATTCCAGTCTAGCTGTTTTCCAAAGGCCTCCGTCTCTCTGAAACTGGCCTCTAAGTACTATTATGAGTGCATGGTCTCTACAAACTTCAAGCAAAGGGGGAAATAGCACAGCACAGCTGTTTCAGGCTACAATTAAAACTACCCACCCATTCTACATTTTGGAACTTGTGATTTTGAAGGTCAGAAAATGCTTACTTATTGCCTATAGATAAACACATAAAGATATGTGTTTTATGTCCTGCATGTCAATTAAATTGGGAATTGTTTTTGAACAAAAAGTAATAGAAATAATTTTAAGCTAAAACAAACAACATGAATAAAAATAAACAAACCAAACCTATGACTAAATTAGAAGTTCCCCTTTTACCTGTCTCTAATATCTTTGGCCTTTCTCATTTTTAATAAGCAACTATAATCCTAAACTTCATGTGTATACTTACTTCACCAAAAGAACAAAATATTATGGCAATAAGTAAGTGAATTTCATGATGAGGTTATTTGAGGAAATAGAATTGCTTGTTCAGAGTCTCAACAATATCATGGTAATCTAGTAAATCCCAATGAAGTTACATTTCCCAAGTTACACCTGTATTTAGAGAAGAGGGAAAGATCTTTTCAGACTACTTACTGATTACTGAAGGAGACAAATTATTGGGACCAGTACTCACTTATTTAAATGACTTTATTCCAATAGACTAATGGACAGTCTAAAGCAATTGTTTCTAAATGGGGTTCAATGTTTTGGGACCTCAGGCCATTAGCTGACACTCACCATAAGTCAACTCTTCTCACTTACAAATGAGAATTAGGCAATCATATCTCTTCAGATTTGTGCATCTAGAGTACATTCATTTTTTTAAAGTTACCTGGAAGAGTATCTTTCAATAAAGTATTCTTAATCAGTGTTAGTGTTTATAAAAGTCAAGGCTCACAAACAGAATTTTATAAGAGGCCGGCTTCATCACCTCTAATAATTGTTCAGTCACATGCATACTACTAAGAAAAGAAGAAAATGCTGCAACTTCCGGTTACGGACGCTGTTTTCCAGCAGCTACCGGAAGCACTAAATGAGGAACTCATGCAATCTGGTTTTCAGGCTTTGTTCCTACATTTGATGCCTTCATGAGCACCTAATAACTTTAAAAAGAATTACTAGGGTTACATAAAAGACTAGACTCATAACTGCATGAAAATTTAATCAAATATGGAATCCTTTATCAAATGTCTTTAGTTTTCTCATTTTTTAAAACTTTCTTACCTAATTATTAAGGGAAGTGAGAGTTGCCTTTCCCGCACTACGTTTGTGAGGGGGAATAAAATTATTCTCTTAACAAAACGTTGTGGATGCTGAGGTAGCAGCTTAATATGAATATGTTCAAGATACCAGCACTTAAATGGCTGCGCAGACATGCTGTATTGATGTAAGGGACGGATTACTGAAGACTTGAAACACCAGTGTTAGGTAGAGATGTATTCAATGGCCGCCATTCCCCCTGCATGCACGGAACACAGGCCCCTGAATTTACTATGATGAATTCGAAAAAGAAGGCATGAAATGTTCCTTCTTTTCAGAAGGTTCTAACTCTCTTAGGAGTAGCACTGAGTGAAACAGAGTGTCATGAATCTTCTGCCTAAATTCCTAGACACAACAGTGACAGAACTCACTTAAATATTTCTAACCCTAGAGGTCAGATCTGGGGAACTCATAGACGGATGTGAGGGAGTTTGGCCAGCTGCTGACCACACTCAGTGCATGAAATCCAATGTCCATCTCCAGCACAGCAGCATGAAAACCCCTTTCAAAGGACTAACTGCTAAAGTGTTTCACAGATTTCAGGTTCTCAATTTTCCAAAAATATTTAATAAACTAATTGTATCGACGGTGCTCCCAGACTGAATATTCAGGTGGAGTTGTCCTTACATGAAAGTTCTTTCCCTTAGGAGAAAAGCTGTGTTTACAATAGCTTATAAAGTGCACGTTTCCATTTTCATTCCAAACCTAATATGTCTATGAAATACAGAACAAAGGTAACACTAAAATAAACTACACTTATCTCCCTGAAATTGCAAGTTTATTGATTAGTGCTCAGCATCTCTTCCTCCCTCGTAATACCTTCCAGTGCTGATATTGCCTGCGCAGGCTCAATGCTTTACCTCCTACCTCTATGAAGTTGGTGCCAGCAACTATTATCGTGAAAAGGAAGATAACCAGATAGTTTCCTGATATATGGATGCAATTTTTACTGTTCTTCAGACTTTAGATATGCATTAATTTCTGGCTAAAGTAACAGTGCAATCTAGTAGTTTGTGGGTTTCACTGTTTACAGGTGGACTTCTTGCTTTTTGATGACCAATAATTTTGTTCATCCTGGCCATTAGTGATGATATAATTTATTACTTATAACTTGACAAAACACTAGGCTCTTCAGTCAAGTATTCTATAACCAGATTATCACTGATTATTTCTTGGTAGAATTCATTAGAAAAATCTGAAAGTGTCAGTAATGGATTCATATCACACTTGCAATATAATTACTCTCAAGCGTTTGGGAACCCGTTTCAAACTTGATTGAGCGATTCTCGATCTCGGCTCATCTCACATAGGCATGGAATTTTAAGCATCTTATGTGATATAAAAGGTTAAGTTTGAGAAATTTATATCAGCCATGTCACATTTACTTCCAGAGCTGTGCAACACTACGTGACGAAAGCGAATGAAATGTTGAAACATGTTCTCCCTTTGTTTTCTTTCACTCGTCTCTGTAATACAACACTGCTTACTGGAAAATGCCTTGCAGCTTTATTCAAAACACATGTTCAAAGATTTGAATGAAAAAAAACTTTGACTCTCTCTGGAACATCTAACCGATATATCATGGGTGTACTTTAATTTTTTTTTTTACTGTCAAGAACACTTTTATGTCTGAAAGATTTATTTAAACTAGTTTATTATATAATGAAGCTTGTCAGATCATAGGAGCAAAGTCAAACAAGATGTGCTCTATCAAAGTATAACGTTTAACATATAGATTTAAGTATACATATCAAGTACAATGCAATCAAGTGAAGTTTAATCTGAAAATGCAAATGTTTCAGATTATTAAAGCCACGTCTGTCCTTTGAAGCACAATTTAGACTGTTTATCAAAAATCTATGTGTAATTATTCTCTCCCACCCTAGGCTTTGTAACAACGGCGTTCTTTTTTCATAATAACTTTTCAATTTCACTTTAGAGTTGAGATTTTAAAAACTTAACCACCAAGGAATATGGAAGCACAAATGGAAATTTAAAAATTTTTACAATGTATCATGTTATAATTGCAATGTTTTGTTGGTAAATCAGGATAGTATTTCAAAAGGCATTTTTTCCAGGGTTTAAAGAAAAATTTTAAATGCCTTTGAAAATCAATTCAGCATAGTTCTAGAATTAAAAACGTGTGCTTAAGTACAATATTAAAACATTTTTAATTTAAAGCTTCAGAATACATCTGGAAATCTCCGGTTTAGCCAACAGAAGCTATTAAAAGGAACATGTTAGCTAATGCAGAGTAATCATTAAGTGCTTGGGAAAGAGAACAGGGATTTGAGTTTTAAATATTTGCAAATCTTAAAGTTGAAGTTTGTGTAGATCATTAGTCTCTTTGTTTCTCATATGTACATCTTTGATCCTTTCAATTTGCATGTATGTGGACTTATATGTGCTAGTATTTGTGTCTGGGCACACATTCACATGTGTTCTCTTGAGTGTGGAACCCAGGGGAAAACTTCAGGTGTCATCCTCATCACCGCCATCTAAACCATCTTTTGATAAAGTTTCTCTCACTGGCAAGGAGTTTACCAATTAGGAGAGCCAGTGAGCCAAGGATTTTCTCATTGTCGCCTTCCCAGTCTTAGATTACAAGAATGAACTGCATGCTTGATGGTTTTACTTGGGTCCTGGGGTTCAAGCTGAGGTTCTCATGCTTGTGTGACAAGTATTTTACTGGGTGAGTCATGTGGCCCCTACATCTTATATACCTATCCCATGTTCTCTTAAGTACACTATCAGAAAAGGCATTTAAACATCCCTAAGCAATATCAGGCCTGGGTACCTAAGAATGAAATGGTTTACTCAATTGTAAGATAAACTGAAATGTTGTGCAGGGATATAATATTTTATTTCACTCATAATAACCGAATGTGGCATGGAAGCTTTAGGCTATAATTAAGAAAATCTACTCAAGATGAGAACCCATTTAATCTTAAATTACAAATTCTCATATCTGCTATAGTCTCATTATAAAAAAGCAGGAAAATAACTAACGGTGGAGAACCATATTGCACCCAAGAGTGAAGATTCATTGCTTGTGACCTTGGATTCCTACACAATCATAGGCAGTTATTGCTTCCGTAGCAGAGCCTCTGTTATGCATGCAAATTCAATACGGAGCTCATAAACCCCTGAAGAAAAACCATAAAATACACATTATCTTCTCATTATTTAGGTTATTCTAAATTATTAATATGCCTTCAGTAGTCAATATGGGCAGGGGAACATGGGTTTCTAAAGAATTTCTACTTGAGGCATTATAGCATAGCCGAGAGGTAGAGCTCTTCCTAAGGATGTATGATGCCCTGAGTTCAATACCAAGCATACTAAAAGAGAAGGTTCAGGTTGACTGGATAATAGCATCAATTTTAATACATTAAAAAAATAATGTCCACAGGCTGGTTAAGGAAACGACATGAATCAATATATATTATAAAGCTCTCATATAGCCCATTCGAAAGAGAAACTGTTGTCAAATACAGTGCAGGTGATGGCTTCATTGCCTTTCTTTAAACATGTAGGACATCTGAAATGCTTCTGACTCCTTAAGCAAACTCTTCCACAGTAGGAAGGAAGGCGTCAAATGAAATACTATTGAGCTTCAGAATAAAGAAAACTCAATCTAAAGAGAGCTTCTGTCCTCAGAAAATATTTCCCATCATCATCCTCAAAACCCAGGTCCCTGTACCTAGAACAGCTCCTACTAAAACAGGCAGCATAAGGAGAGCACCATGAGAATGCAGAGGGGCCGGAGAGCTGAGTGCGTACACAGACATTTTGGCAGCTACAACTTTTTTCATCTCATTCCCATTCTACAAATACCCTGAGGCATTTCTTTGCAAATTCTAAAAATAAAGCAATAAACTTGAATTCATCAACTTTCATAATATTTTGACAGATTCTTCCAACTTTAATTTCCTTTTGTAATGGTAGTGTGATTAGCATTATGTTACATTGCTTGGTTTTGCCATAAACCATTCTCCAGAGAACTGTTCTGAAAGTATGCACTATTTTAATAGACCTCCACTCAGAATTGAATAAAACCATTTACTCATTGTAATCTTACCCTCTAACGGTTAGAGAGATCTCTCATAGACCTGTATTGGAAGCCAGGCTTAAATATTTTAAAGATATTTTGAAAGGTCTTCCCATAACAGTCTTGAATTTCTGAACCAAAGTCATTCATAGAAAGAAAACATCCAGAACTAACTGACTTAAAAAAGTTGGGAAAGGTACAAAGATGAAAAAAAAATACAAAGTCACATGATTACCACAACTAGATAAGACGTGTCCTTTGACCTTTTTCCTTATGAAAAATTACTCTGGTCCACAGAAAGCAAAATTAGGAGGATCAGTTTCAAGAAAGAGATCACTCCTGGACAAGACTTGTTCTGGGACCTGAACTGGTTTAGACTGGCTAGTGGAGAAGGACTTAACAGAAGGGAAATTGTTTGTTGTTATTGTTTAGATGTCAGTATCTCCAATTTGTATTTCACCCCAAATACAATCCGATTATTCTGAACTTGACTATGGCACTATTTTCTTCCCTTTAGGGTCTCTTGTAGCTGCGTGTCTTAGAGCCACAGAGAGAAAAGGACAATAGGCTAGATAAAGCACCACACTGGAAATAAAGCTGGCAGATAAAAGGAGAATAAAGCGAGGCATGGTAGCTGGAAGCTATGAAGTCACTGAGAGGAATAGCACCTGTTAATATTATTCCCTGTAGTTTATATTACAGTTACTTCTACATATTTTTACATTATTTCTATATATGATAATAAATATCTTTTATAAGGACAAGGAATAACCTCAGACATAACATTTCTTACTGTTCTCACCTTATGTGAATACCTCATCCTTCCCCAACTTCCAGCAATGCAAAAACTGTCTGTTATGCAAGTACTGAGCATTGGCCATCATTTCCTCCCCAGGCAGCAAGAAAATCTCCACAGTCATGGGTCTAACCTTGGAGACCAAAGTGATGCATGGAAAACAAGAGGATATTTGAAACTGTTCTCCACAGCTGGCATATTCTGGAGCTTTTAAGTCTATGGAAATTTTCAATGAAGAGCATCAGTCCTTGTTGTCTGGTATTCACTGGTCAAAAAGGATACACAAGGGAAGACATCGTTTTTGTTGTGGAATTTAAATTTCCAAAATAATAATAGCAAGTCATTATTGTAACTGTGACTCATCGAGAGCCCTGTACAGACACACTGTATTTCTATTCATGTTTCTGAATACTAAACTTCCAATTATGTTCAAAGGATCAGATGCCCTGTAGTTTATTTCTGACAAATCATCCATTTTATTGCTTTTGACATAGTTACCGACTTTGCTTAATTAAAAAAGTTTATTTATATAAATGGGGCATTTGCTTAATCTAATCCAGGATTTTAGGGAGAAATGCTTCAGGAATCAAACCAATTCCCTATGAATATATGAACAAATGAATGGGATCCCACATGAACATTCATAAAAGAATAACTCCCAGAATTAAAGGAAGTAAAGATGAAAATCAACAAAGGGCTGCAGGCAAACTGGGCAGTTTCCAAACTCTCGGCAAGTCCCTTAAGATGTGGTGACTGTTTCTGAGCTAGACACAGTCTCCTACACACAATTAAACCCTAAACTGAGTAAAATAAAAGGGTCTTTGAACAAGTTTATAATCCCAATAGCAAAAAAGCTAGAGTTGGGTAGAGGAGTTTACCCTACCAGTCATTGTACATAGAAGCAAAATGAAAGCACCCATGACCCGCGTGTGGATGGTTTTTCCCACCTGAGAATCAAATATGCACACGGGAGACACTAGAAACCACAGTACTCATAATTAGAGGGACACAATCTATAACATATTTAAAAGTTATCAGACTTCAGTTAACACACGCACACTGAACCAAACAAAACTCACAATTTGCAAGATAAAACAGTGTTAAAGAGACCAAAGTTCTGACTCACAGGTGTGTAAGAGGCCCCTTGTCAGCAACATAATTGATAGCTAAGCAGAAACAAATTCTTGTGAAGATTTGACATTAGCTAGACTGGCATCAACTGGTTGGAAGAAAGCAGTATTTGGGGGTGAATTGCCTAATGAGAGTGAATATTTTCCTAGTTATGGTTTTATCCATATTTCCTAAATGCATATAGCTATAATCATATTGTCATTTCATTTTTTATCCAAAGGTCATCAATGGTTGACCCTCATTTTTATTTTCTCCTAAACTAATGGAAACACAAAACTCTATGTATTGCTGGAGTTCCAGCTTAATTCTTTGATAAGGCTTTGGAAGTATCAGTCTCAAAGCTGGTCTCAAAAAGCTGAAGCCAGGCAGTTCCTAGGCAAACCCTATACATTGCAAGGCTGGCCTTTGACAGATAAACTGTCTCTGAGCGGAGACAAAGACAGACTTCAAAAGATTGCCTACTGACTCTCTGCAGTACTCTAAAAACAAGTCATATTCATTTCCAGCAATTTCTAGGTACTTTTTATTGGTAGTCATACTTCATTTCTTTTTAATTTTCTAGCAACATTATTTAGCATTTCTATTTTTTCTTAAATGCAATATTCTCCTTTTTATTTTTTTTCTTTTTGAGAATTTCATCTGGACATGACAGCAGGGGTTACCCATGCAAGACCTGCCAAAGATCCAGTCAGTCAACATTTTGGCATAAAGAGAGGAGGGGCTCACAAGCCCTCACCCCTAGATGAGGAGCTGCTGAGAGTTGATTACTTATGGAGATGGAATATTCAGTTTTCTGTAAGTGTGTGCCCACTGGTAGGGCTGCCATGCTCCAGTGGATGACCTCACAGACATGAGTATATGTGCAGCACAAACTGAACTGGCTAAGTTATTAAAAGAAAACAAAACAAAAGAAAAGAACAGGAAGTTGGGATGGCACAGGAGTTGAAGGGGTAATCTCTGAAGAGCTGGGGGAGGAGTGTGGGTGAATATGATCAGAAGCATTTGTGATCTTAGAATAGAATGTTCTGTGCATCATGGATCTTAAGCTACAATCAGTTTAAACTCAATGTCCTTTCCAGTCTTTAACTATAGCATGCAAATGAGAAGCTATCAAATATAGCATTTAAATGATTCCATGGAAGAGTGGATACCCTACAAAATTTGACAAAATAGAATTCTATATACATAAGGCAGTATTCTATTTATTTAAACACTTTAATATATGCTTTTACATTTTCAAATATAGTCAATAGACTGGCATACAACTTAATAATTATTACCTAACTACAGTTAAAATATTATCTTATATATTAGAGTTAAAATACATAATCAATATTATATGTTTAATATAGACAGAACAAGTACTTGTATATTACTATTAGACTTCATTTTGGTTTGAGGGACTTAGTCACTTTGTTTCATCCCATTAACATAATTTTATGAAAAACAGCCAAATAAAGATCAGTATTTTAACACTGTTGGCTAAAATGGGAGATGCTTTCTATTGATTACAAGATAAGTATATATTATTTAAGGAAAAATAAAAAATAAATTGTAATCAAAAGTTGACCGGTAGCTGCCAAATTACGTTAGTGATTGATTCACCTCAAGTTCTCACTTGCAACATTTTAGGGCAGGAAAACATGCTAGGTTCTATTATCTGCAACTGGAGAAGTTTGTTTCCCCTGTTCTGGAACACTAGTTCTGTATATTAAGCAGTCTTTGAGATGAAGTGAGTCTTCACCCTATCCTGTATCCTATAACACGTATTTCTAGAATGCACATCTTTCATGGCAAGCAACGATAGGCATAAGGACTTTCTCCTGTGTGCAATCACAATATTACCTAAAGAGTTTGCCAAGCTGAACTAGCATCTCCAGAATCAGAAAGCACAAGGACATTTATGTGGACATGAGGCAACTTCATCAGGAGACGTCAATTTTTTACTTTTTTAGTATGTCTCTAACTTGCCCTCTGATGAAATAGTCTATGCTGCCTATGGCACTTACTGCTAGTTCATGAGATTCTTTTCTTCTGTGCTTTCCAAAATGCTCACAAAAGTAGCAATAAAAGATGGGGGGGGCAGAAGGCATCCTTAATTAAAGCATACAGGATGATAGCTGACCTTTCATTCATGTTGATCAAACCAAATGATTTATGCTTATTTCAATCACTGACATATATAATCCTTAATTAGCATGTAACCAATAAAATAGCTCACATCCAAAGGATATTAATTACTACTTTATGACTTTGATTCCTATTATCCTAGCTGTACAGCAACAACCATAAAAATGATTATATTTTCAGCACAAAGGGGCAGTATACATTAGCCGTGATTCATGTGAGCTGCATCAATACTTAGGATGTGGTACCAAATAAATTGAGCATTCTGACTATATGGCCTCAGGCATCAGTTCGTTCCTCAGCACAGAGAGAAACAAGGCAACATTTTCTGCCTTGGAAATCTCAAAATCATGCATGGTGTGAGTGGGAAATCCAAACACAGAAGACAACTCTAGGGCTACACAAAAACCCCTGCTTCTAAACACAATTGAGCCCCCAGAATGCAGACGATATTTCCCTTTGTGGTATTTGTACATAATGAAAAAAAAATCAAGGGAGTTTTCCCTTGAAATAGACAACATAAAATTACTTTAATGATTTGTTATTCACGTAGACAGCTGTAAATCGTAGGCAAAGAAAGAACATGTTCAGTGTTGAATTGGATTCACAAGGTACTGTAAAACAATAGTTGCCAATACTGAACTCAAATTTGGACTACTTATTGAAACATGAAAATATTAGATTAGGATCTGTTTCAAGAGGAAGCATGACAGGCTCTGACTCCTGAGGAATGGCCAACGAATCAGTCTTCTATTCAGCATTATAGCTTGTGCTTGGCTCCTCTTTTGCCTTACAGCATCTGATTTTGACAAAAAGCGTCTTGTCACAAACAAGCAATTCTAATTGAAAATGTAAGGGAGAGCCAGGCTGAAATTTAGTTTCTGCCGAGCCAGCAAGCAGTTCGTTTTTTTTTTTCCGACTTTGCAATTTTAGGTCCTCAATATTTTCAAAAAAATAATTATCAATTTTTATAAATGTGAGAGTTTCTCAAGGACCAACACAATCACGAAAAGACATCTCCAAAGCTGACATAATAAAGCTCTTGATTTCCATTCAAAGGCTTAACAAGATTAAACTATACCACTTACAGTCTTAGAATAAAGTTTAAAAAGCACTCAATCTGCATTTTAGGCTTACATGTTGCCTAATCAATAAACATACTGCATATATAATAATTACTTCATGTGTTATTTTATCAAAAACATGATAATTAGAGACATCACGAAAAATATCACATCCTGTATTAACATTTACACTTTCAGTTACAGAAATACAGTGACAAAACATGGTTACTGTTATCCTGGTATCCATAAAAGATTTAAAAAGCACTCCAATGGATTGAGAAAGAACTAGGTTTCTGGAAAACAGAATGTTCTTTATCACATCTAGTTTTGAAATTACAATAATCAAAGTTATTATTGCCACTGAGCTAAAACTTGGACTAACAAGTCTATATTAAAAAAATATCATAGAGAGGTGCAAGAGGAGTAAAAACAATTTTCTGAGCCTAAAACTGAGATGTTAGAGATGGCAATACTATCTCCTGTAATATGCAAGCGATGTTTGCACGCAAGCTCTTCACTAGGAACGAGAAACCGTATTCATCTTACAGAGGCTCATAAATTGTTTCACACTCATCTGTCTATACCTTTCCTTCAAGAGGAAACATTTTGAAGGAGTTTCCCAGCTAGTTTATGAAACCATTTCTTCAGGACAGAATAGAACACCGAAGTAGAGATTCTCAGAAAAATATCCATCTTCAACACAGCTCACTGTGGTAGACAAGTTGATACTTCACTATTGTAATAAATGTATGATCCTGGGTGCAAGCTATATTTTGAGACCACATAAGCACTGTCAACTCCCTCCCCAGTTACCCAGTGATAAATATCAACTGAGCATGACTTTTCTTCCTATCTGTATATCCTTACTCACCTACATCATCCCCTTTCTTTCCTTATCTCCTGTCAATAAAGACAAATTTCTACAGAGTACTTCTCATGCGAGATTACTCACCCACTTTATAATTGTACGTTTACTTAATGTTATCAAGTTTCTGTTTCTCCCAATCTTCCTCCTTGACTACTTTCTTTGCTTGGTGGGAGGAAAATATGAACATGTTACCTATTTCTATTAAATAGATTAATGGACATATCCAGAAAACTATGCCAAAATAAAATTCTGAACATTATAAATAGACATCTAAAAGATACATCAGGTTTTATTGAACTGCTACTTTTTCCTTACTTACTATGAGAAAAACAAAATTTCAGTTTCACTTAAATTCATATTATTTGCAATCAACAATGAGGTTGGTATTCAACTAAGCTTCATAACAACAAACTACATTTTTTTAAACCTTAGGTGTAAGGGCACATGCATAAGTATGTTTGAAAGTCAGAGAACAGTATGCTTTGTAGTTCATCATATGCTTTCTAATGATCTTTTTGTTGGGCTCTCTTGTGAGCCAAGCTGGCTGGCCAGTGAGTACCAAGTTTCTGTGTGTCTGTTCATTCCAGCGGTAAGATTGAGAGGATATCATATGTCATCATACATTTCTATCTTTCTTGGTTTCTTCCTTTGCATTTTTCCTTAGGCATATGTTCTGAGAATTGAACTCTTCCCACTGGCATAGAAATCACTGTGTCAACGGAGTTCTCATCCCAATATTTAATTTTTATTAATAGTAATGGCTTAGTTTTTTGTGTCATATTGCTAGTTTTTATATTTCTCAAACAACCACAAATTAAATCATAAAGGTGGTAAATATCACTAATCTTTTTATATTGTTTGATTATCAGATGCTTATATTAGATTTTCAATATAAGAACAAAGTATAAATTTGAAGATTCTACTTTATAAATGTGATAGAGCTCAACTTCAACAATCATTGATGCTACATGTGAACAAATAAGGCATGATCTCCTGACCTGATTTTTTATTGTTTCCAAGCTACCTAAAAACATTTAAAATCAATTCTAAAACTTCCCACATCCTATATATTTATCACTAACTAATGAATATCTAACCATTCAACAGATATTATTGGTTCACCAAAGACAACAAGGACTGTGGAGTAATCACATGTAGATCCTCAGCTAATATACCTTATATAAGTTTATTTAGGAGGCACAGCAAATATTTATGGATATAACTCAAGTGATTTAAAGGTCATTCTGAGTTGGAAATATCCTAGACAATAAATAGTATTGAAGCTGTGGCTGGTGGAAGCTACAGGGCTCTGTACAATGATAATAGATAGATGATAGATAGATAGATAGATAGATAGATAGATAGATA
>LOEQ01001578.1:76326-88201 GCA_001685075.1 Bramus lutescens
GATAGATAGATAGATAGATAGATAGATAGATAGATAGATAGATAGATGGATGAACCCCAGAAAATATGTCATTTATCTGTGATTTAACACTAAAACCTAATGCTCATCAATAGGGTAAACACAAACACTAACAAAAGCTCCAGTCGAGCCTGTAGCTTCATTAAATCTAATAAAAAAGTCTACGTTTATCACTTTTACCATTTAAAAAATTCTTATAATGAAATATTCCCCACTTTATATGCAAATCATCAACATTTAATGGCATCACAAGTCAGGGTCATCTAGGACATCATTATATGTGTGTGTGTGTGTGTGTGTGTGTGTGTGTATCTATACATTTGGATGACTAAACAGGAAGTAAAAAAGATCTCTTTCTTATAAAAAGAACACCAAGAAACACACTTGCTTCTTAATCTTGCTTCATGTTTGTTTACTGTGACTTGCCGATCCACTGTCGAACCACCGAGGGCCTCAAACATGCTCTCACCCGTAGCTCTTAGCCAAAAAATGTGCAAGGACAACATGGCAGACCCCTCTAATGTGTTTCTTGGAAGACTCCAAAGCGAAGCTTTTCCATTTGCTCAAAGCATAAGAAAGCCCCCAATATGATGTTACATGCCCAGAGACTAATGTCTTTACAGTCTGTATGACAGATTTACACTCTTCAGTGTAGAGCAGACTGGCTATAGCTGGGAAGAGTAAAAGAGCAATATTCACAGTTGCATGTTTGGCATGTTTATGCTCAGCTCTATGGAATTAGTTTTAAGCATGATGCAACATAAAGGCATCCTGGGATTTTCTTCTGCCCAGAATAAAGGTGATTACAGAAAGCAGACAGACAATTGAGCACCAATCCTAAGCCCATTTAGCACTTTACTTTATTCTCCACTTTATCTACGGCTTTTGAAAGACAAAGTTCAGTTTTCTATACACCGCTTACCATGGGGCCAAGATAACGGAAGCACTGGAGTCATGACTAGTGACAAATTCTATTGTGTAAAGGAGTTGACATTAAAGTGACCATCTTGATGTCCGTCCTCACAGTTTATATGGAAAATGCTAATGTATCAATAATGGCATGAGGCTGGATCACGCCAGGAGGAAAGAACAGGGGTGGAGAGGTGGCCCAGTTGTGGAAAGTCCTGACTCTTCTTCCATAGCATCTGGGTTTGATTTCATGCAGTCTCATGGCAAAACATGACCTTTTGCAGCTACAGTTCTCAAGGTTCTAAGACCTTTTTCTGCCCTCCACAGGCAGCAAGTATGCAAATGGTACAAAGACATACATGTAGATGAACACACATACATATAAAATTTTGAAAAGAAAAAGAAAGAGTCACTTTCACAAGATGTGGGGAAGCATATGGCCCCTATAGGAATGGTGATTAAAAAAAACTGGAAGACATTGGTTTAAATATCCTTATATTATTGATTTATTTAATTACCTTAATCTATTTAATGCTATCATAGATCATAAATCTAGCTGAAAGATCCCATCAAGTTGAAAAACATTATGTCCTTTCATGTATTTCAAATAACTTGTCCACGGAAGAGGCAAGCTGAAAAGGATGCACTCCTAACACTAGGGAACATTTTCTTTTTTTTTAAGTTTATATATTTATTTATTATGTATACAATATTCTGTCTCTGTGTCTGCCTGCAGGCCACAAGAGGGCATCAGATCTCATTTCAGATGATTGTGAGCCGCCATGTGGTTCTGGGAATTGAACTCAGGACCTTTGGAAGAGCACGCAATGCTCTTAACCTCTGAGCATCTCTCCAGCCCCCTAGGGAACGTTTTCTATATATTTTAAATTCCATTACAAGCTTTAAAAGAGAAGACATCTATAAGTACTTTATTGGGATGAAACTCTTTTGAATAATCAGTTAACAAAATTGCTGCTATATACACTTTCATGAAAAAAGTTGATTTAAAATTAACTACATTTATGTGCATGCCAGACACTAAAATAATTCCAGAATTATTAACATTAATTAGAGAAAAGTCTATTATAAACATTTAGGTATATAATATACTAGAATATATTTTATGCTAAAATACACTCAAATGCTACTGACTTTTTTGTCAATAAGCAGAGAAAGTATTTGATTAGAATTCTTTTTTGCGTTGGTTATTTGATTTCCCTTACAAAAAAAAAAGACTGGCACCTTTTTAAACTATCAAATGATATAAAGTTAGAAAAAGCAGTTGTTTGGCAACGAATATATGTGGATAGATTTGAACTGCATGCTCACTTTTAGATCAGAAATGTTAGGTTTATAAATAGCTTTTCAAAAGACTGGTTGCCATCAAGAATCAATGAAACTGAGACATGAAGTGTGACCTTGCCAAGTGCTGTGTCTCCACCATGCGCATTTAAACTTCAATTTGCCTCAAAGGTTTTGTGATGCGCAGGAGTCCTTTGATCTTAATCAACCTCACTATTTTTCTGCAACAATTTCAACACTGATCCTTAAAAAGAAAATCTCAAAAGCTAGAATATGCTGGAAGTGAAATGATACTGTTCCATAATTCAAACACTAGAGAGCCTCGTCTAACTGTACCAGATCATCACAAAACTAGGGCATCAAAACTGTCACGAGAAACTCTTCACTACCAAACCTGAATCCATCTTCTCACTCTTTGAAGAAGTTCCTGCCAGATCATCATAAACAAAGAGAACTATTTGTGGAACAGAGATCCACTAAGTTTAGAACTGCTTTCAGGAACACAGTGAAATCCAAGGGAACTGTATTTGCTGAGAAAGTGGTTTATTTTATATTTTTTGCCTGATTTTTTTCTAAAATGTCTCAGTATAATTTAAATAGCCAACATCTGACCTGGGTTTTGATTTAAAAAGTTCTACTGAGACATATGTCCAAGAAGGTACTGCACAAGGCACTATGACTAATACAGAGAAGCATCTAAAGCAGCAATACAGCAACATGGGGCTAGGAACATAAATACAGTGAGGAGAGAGAGAGACAGAGAGAGAGAGACAGACAGACAGAGAGACAAACAGACAGAGAGAGAGAGAGACAGAGACAGAGAAGGAGAGAGAAGACCTAATCTGTCATATTCTGGAAACACACATATGAAGAAATTTAACAAATATATGAAAATTGTTACAATGACCCACAATAGGACATATAAGATAAATTTTGGTTTTGCAAAAGCTTACCCTAAAAATATGAGAGTTAATCATTGTACTACACAGGAGTTTTCCAGGCTTCAGTTGCTACCATGATTACATCTGTAAGAGCTGAAATACTTGCACTAAAATCCCTAGCAATGGCTCCACCTACTCTTGCAAATATCACCACACTATGAGGGAACAGACCCTCCCCTATGCTTTCAAGTCAAAACTCAATCAACATGGGCCTTTTAGTGTTCCCTAAACCCCAACAAAGCCAGAATCCATCAATTTAATAGAAGAAGGAAGTCCCTAAGGCAAGGTAACTCCTTTGAATTCTTTTTGGTTCCTTTCATCAAAGATCAAATCTAGGGAGAATATGAAAATTGCTTCACTTGACCATCAACATGGCTACATCAGCAAAAGATACAAGAACACAACTTCAATAGCCAGAATGCAAGGCCTGTGGGCATTTCCGATCAAAGAACTCCACCTTAACTAAAACCAAAATGCGCAGAAAGCCACGAGAAAATCCAGAAAGATTAATGTAATTATTCCCATGTGATCGATACTGCTTATATAACCTACTGTCTTCTGTAATAAGCAGTAGCAATTTGCATGTGCATGTGAGTATCCCCGCAAACCCCTCCACACTGGTATTCTGGGTAAGTGGGTCTTGCCCTCAATAGGAGCACTGTATGCTTTATTCAACATTACATTCATAATGCCTGACCCAGATCTTAGCACAGAATAAACTCTGTAGCTGCTGAGTGGATTAATCTACAGAGACAGCAACCAGGTAGCTACTGGTCTGAGAATGCCCTAGACAAAGTATCTAACGCTTTGCTTATACCCTTTTAGTTTAACTCTGGTTAAGAAATATTTGTCCCTGAAGGTGAGATTCGATTTCATAGGCAGGTATATTTATGTCAGGAGTTTGCTAAATGGCAAAAATTCAGTTTGCATTGTTGTTTATCCCTTGTAAATATTTGTGTGTCTATCTAGAAGCTACTGGTATCTGCTTATAGTATGATTTCTTTACTATATTATATGGATGGAATTCAGAACTTATAAGGATGAGTACTTTTGGTTTGCTTACAGTTTTACAAAAGTTGTAAGTATTGCCTTCTCATAAGTACCTTCGGTGAGTGTCTACAATAATGACGCACAACAGACAGGAACTCGAATACTGACAGCAATATACTAGTTGTGTGATTTCAGCCAAACTACCTTCATTTTCAGAGCTCGAATCTCACCTTAAATGGTGATAATTAGTTAACTAGGTTAAGCCTGAGCTAAAACTATCAGAGAAAATACTGGTAAAAACATAATCATAATATGACTGCGTGTGTTTATCTTAAATATCTAATATTCAATATTTGATGGATTAGTCAGTATTCCAAAGATATCTATATGTAGGTTATGAAACAAATCTATGAGGGGAGAAGTCACATATACTGTTCCTAGGAATGAGAAAAAATGTCTACAACATGGTGCTGCTAACTAACTACTGCTTAAATTGCCTGGCGGTGGTGGCACACATTTTTACTCACAGCACTCAAGAGGCAGAGACCAGCATGGTCTACATGGTGAGTTCCAGGACAGGCTCCAAAGCTACACAGAGAAACCCTGTCCTGGAAAAAAACAAAAACAAAACAAAACAAAATAAAGCAAGACTCCTTAAAGCCTGTTCCTCATAGGAGGCAGAGAAAAGACAGCTGAGCTCTGTGGTGTGTCCATTCCGTCCTTTAGAACCTTCTTTCCCTGTGCCATAGCCTGCTCAGGATTGCACTCTAAAAGGGCCCTGTTCAACAGAAGCTCAGCTTCAACTAACATCACTTTATGAATAACTTTTTCCTGGAAATGACACTAACTCATGTGAGAGCCTGCAATATGACCTCCAAAATTTGATGCTTGAGGAAAGATGCTAAATTAATTTTCCAATTTTATCTCATTGGTAGACATGTTAAAAAATCTCAACAAAAAAAAAGAACTGATGCATTCTAAGATCTCTTTGAGGAAATACAAGTTCAAGGAGAGAAAACTGCATTCCTCTGCACTCCTTCTGGTAAAATCAGGTGACCTGAGACACACTTACTAAACTTGCATTTGCTTTGCTTTTATGCATATGAAATTTCAATGCCTCGTAGTGGGCTGAATCTTAAGATAGCACTCTAAATTTTATGGACTCTATAACATGCGCATGTCCCTGATTTATTCACTAACACTAATCCAGAAGGGATTCTGCAGTTGAAACTGGGTACCGATTCAGGTGACTTTAAAGGGGAGGGAGACTAGAGTTAGCCTGATCTGAAGCCAGGGGTGCTGGGGCTCCAGCTTGCCAGGTGTGTCATCAGCATGCTATTTCTCATCTTGAAGAAGCATCTTTGGAAGCCTGTGGTGAAGAAGATGTCTAAGGAGAAGCCAGCTGGAAAGGAAACAGAACTTTACCTCTCTAGCTCTGCAGAAATGAAGTCTGCCAGCAAGTGGTTAAGACTGGAAAAGGTCTCTGACCTCAGATGAGAACCACAGCCCTGAATGACACCTGTTTCCGGTTAGAGAGAAACTGAGTAGAGTACCAGTTATACGTTATCCTTTTTTTCCTGAATTACAAAGATCAAGAAAAAGTATGTAGTATGTAGCATGTATGTATACTTTTTACACAGCTAAATTTATATTGGCTTCTTCAACAGAAGTAGAAAACATGCATTTTTAGTTCTTAGTCTGTTCAAGTTTTGAATTTGTTCAATACATATATGCTCACTATATGTACTGTATATCACCAACATAATACCTTGATAGAATAGAGCACCTGTTCATGGGAAACAGAAATGAACTTTGCCAAAATTCCACTATGTTTTATGATGGAGCTATGAGCCAGACACACAAATAGGAAACAGATCAGTGAAAACTCAGTGAATCATTAGATCCTTTGAACTAGGACATGGTTTGCATTGGCAAGCTTATCAGGTCTCTGGGATGCATAGAATAGAAAGGCAGGCAGTAGCCTGGCTGTAATAAATTAGGAGAGAAGTCAAGGGAATTTGGCAGAGCAGGAATTATGAAAAACGACTAGGACATTACACAATTGAAGGAAGTTAAATAAAACCTACTTTCTTATCAAACATACATGTTCATTTCTGTATTTTGAGGGAGTGGAGTGTGTAGCTAGAGTTTCTGGGGGCACCATGTATATATCAGGCAGTTCCTCAGGCAATAGAAATATCAAATACAGAGGTGTAAATGCATAGGACAAAATCCTAAATGCATAGGACATGTCTTAGGAGAGAGATCCTTATGAGGAAAAAAGAAAAAAAAACAAGTAATAAAATTAATTAAGTTCAGAAAACAATAAGTCAATTTACTTGTCTCCAAGTCTCCTGTAACCTAGCACTTAGGAATTAATAAGCAAGAAAGGTGATTTGTGAAAAATGTGGGTAAAGAAAAAGGGACAAGAAATCTACATATTTATATATCTGTATTTATATACATACCATTCTGCATTGTTGTATGGAGGGGCCGCTTGTTCATTTCCTGGCTGCCCAGCAGTTCAGATCCAAAATAATCGCATAGAAACTATATTATTTAAACCACTGGTTGGCCTATTAGCTCTAGCTTCTTATTGGCTAGCTCTTACATATTAATTTATCCCATTTCCAGTAATTTGTGTATTGACACATGGCTGTGGCTTACTGGGTAAAGTTCCCAGCGTCTGTCTCCAGCAGGACTACAAGGCTTCTCCATGACTCTGTCTCTTTTCTCCCAGCATTCAGTTTAGTTTTCCCTGCCTAGTTCTGTTCTATCCTATTAGACCAAGCCAATTTCTTTATTAACCTATGGTATGCACAGCATACAGAGGGGAATCTCACATCACTGCATTGTGGATGATGGTTGGTGTTTTATGTAAGAGAGACTGAAGAAAAGAAAAACACCATTAAAAGAAATAGGTAATTGGAAAATAGAGCACAAGAATAAATAGCTTTCTCCTAGTGACTTAGCACTAAATAATACTTACATGTATGTACACACATGCATGCACACACACACACACACACACACGAGAGAAAGAGAAAGGGAGAGAGTAATTACACACACAGAAAGAAATTAGAAGCATTAACTACCTCATATGAAGGTTAACAGTAATAAATATACATATGTTCATTCACATAAACAATAGTTAGGAATAGTGTCGACTTCATAGGCCTCTTAGAAATAGGTACCACAACCAGTGACTAGAATAGGAAACAGCATACAGTAATTACAAGGCAACCATAAGGCATTGCTACTACTAATTCTTCATAATTCAGTATAGCTACTTTCTCTCTTAAATTCTCAATTATTGATAATACATAATCTAGATAAAACATATCATATACCAACTGAAGAAAACTGGTTTTAACTTCAATGATCCATTCACACGCACCTCTTTAAAATTACCCACATACATATATAAGAAAGATACATTACTAATACCTTATTTCTTTGCCATGAACAGCTTCTAAGAAAATTTGCAAATTGTATACTTGGTTATACTATTAACGAAGACTTGTATTACAGTATCAGCTTCTGTGATATCCTTACTATTCACAAAGAGACTTTGAACTCCGATTTATTACAATCCCAGAATTAATGCAACATAAACCTCAGTCTATATCCGCTACACAAATTATTTCAACAAGTCATAGTAAGTGTCATGGTTTAGTATTTACAGAGGAGGTGTTATGTACCCAATTGAGGGAACCCCATCCACATACTCCTGAAAAAAAAAACATTGTAGTAAACATAGTGATAACGAAACATGAACACTTGGGCTGCAATTAATCTCTCCAACTTCAGTACCGGGGTCCAGCTCCAAATCTAAGCTAATTCTGATCCATTTATACAGAGGATCCTGGTAAACAGTTTGCTTAGCTTTGCTCTTTAATGCTGTTGTTTTATTGCCTTTGGAGGGTGGTGATCAAACAATAACAGTGAATTATTAGTCAACAATAGAAAACCAGTCATAGTAGGGAAAATCAGAAAGTTCTTTTACAAACTGCATTTTTTCTTCTCACTCAGGATGACTTTGGGATCCATATTGAAAGGTAGAAAAAATGGATTCATAAGGATAAAGCACACCAATAATAATTCAGAATAAAGTACATGAAGATTATTGTAATTGGGAATAGATGACACATACAAATGCTTTTTGAGTCCTCATAAAAAAGGACTTATTGTTTGCAGCAAGTCACAACTACTTGTGCATTATTATAGTGACAAAATTCTGCACTATGGAAGTGTGGTTTGTTGGATTTATACTTCCACCATACCAGAATGAAACTTTGCCTCCTAAAAAGCATCTTCCCGACTGAGTGGGGCTTTCCCACCCTCCACACCCTACTTCTGTTCCCCCTCCTCCCCTCTAAGCAAGGATACACACCTGGTCTTAAGTGAATCACACGGTAGGTAGATACATTTTCAATCGGAAACAGCTGGGATAAATACGATACTGTGAAAACGTTAGCATCTTTCATCACCACATGTGGAAACATATTTTCCTATTTAATTTTTCTGTAGCCGCATTGCCCAATTACACACATTATACAAAACCCAAACTAAAAGTCTGCTTAAATTGAAGACTTAAAAACCAGCAAGCTTTCAAGAAAAGGGTTTTTTTTTTATCCCCGTTAAGCCCTGTTTTATGGAAAAGGAACACAATTCTCTGTAAAGTAGTCAGTCCTTTCCAATTAAATCGTTTTATAACATCCCATTGTCTGACAGAATTCTGTTTAGCAATCACATATTTCTTGGTTTACTAATTAACACTTGAGGTTTTTAAACATTAATTAAAGACTGTACATTTTGTTTCCATTTATTTGTACCAAAAGATATTGAATTATGATACTCAGAGGAGACATTATATCCCCATTTCAAAGCAAAAGTGACTTAAGACAAGATGGAAAAAATGTGTCTATGACATTTAGAGGACGGGATAGTGAATGATATCAGAAATGCATATTAACGGATAGAGATCCTATTAATTTGAGTTTTTCTGAAAGATCATGTGCACACATGCACACACACACATGTTCAAAAGCATGTACACACATATATACACAAGCACATAACAAAGAAAAGTGGCCACGAGTTTCAGTGAGAACAAGAAAAGTCTGGGGGGATAAAGAGGGAAGGGGAAAATGATGCAACTACGCTCTCAAAAATATTAAAAAGGAGTTTAGCAATCACAAGTTTCTAAAGCACGTTTAGATCATTTTCATAAAACATTTCAAAGAATACAGTATTACTATTCTTCCATGTCTCTGGTAATATCTGAATACATATTTCTTGATTCAACTCAAACTTTCTGTGTGGAAATTCTTACCCTTTACAGCAGATTATATTGGGCCATTTACATCATTCCATTTCATGCTGCACACAAACAAGAGTAAAAGTAGAGAGCCTAGTGTAGACGCAAATGCCTTTAGTGTCAGCACTGGGGAGGCAGGGGCAGGCTGATGTCTCTGAGTTCTAGGCCAGCCTGGTCTACCCAGAGAGCTACAGGACAGCCAGGGCTACACGGAAAAACCTTGTCTCAAACAAATGAATACACAAGAAATAATTCAAGAAAGAAAGAAAAATGAAGACATAAAATGAAATCAAATAAGTGTGTAGAGTGATTCATTGTTATTTTGCCACATTTTATTCTGCACTGATGTGCTTACAGGTAGTTAGTGCAAGGAACACAATGGTTCTATCAAGCAAACTTGTAATCTTATCAAGATGAGTATTTGCTGAGGTAAGAACAGTTTTATGGGGGAATTCTAAAATGTCTCAATCAAGATGAAACTTCCATAATAAGAATATGAAGTGAATATTTCTATCTCAAAATTTCCTTAAAGGTAATTTAAAACTTCATAATTACTAAAGGAAATGAAAATAGCTAATTATATCAGAATCTGCATGAAATGTTATCTTCAAGTTATAATCCATACAAAGCTACTGCATATACATAGATTCATGTAGCTGTTCATTCATGTAAAGTAAAACATCCTCATAGATCTGGTGAATAATATTTTAATATTTTGGGATTTGGTCAAATAAATTTATAAATCTAATAGAAGCAGTTATAAAGGTAGAACAATGATCCTTACATCCAAGTCTTCTATGCTGTATCATTCAGAATCAAACAGCTTATTTGTTGTTTTTCATCTCATTTGTCTGTTATTTCTGCTGTCAACACACAAAAGCTAATCTGCCTAAATAATGCCAGTGTCCAGGAACACATCATAAACCTCAGGGAACCGGTACTTATGGTTATATTCCCATGAATCTTTCTTCTAACTGCGCATTGACTAGAAAACTCTTTCCCCAGATGGAGACCAGGTTAGATCTTTCTTCTCCCCTGAAAAGTAGCAGTTTTGTTCTTTTTAATAAATACAGATGACTATCGCTTCTTATGCACAATTAGGAGTCTAAAATTGTCATTCTGAAATGTTTCATTTTTTCCAGAAAATTTTTTAATCCTTTGCTCAGGATCCAGTGTATAGAGACAACAGTCTCCTCAAGTGGGTACATATCAAATAGGAGAGAAACAGCTTGAATCTCAAATGTGTGGCAAATAGTCTTCCCAAAGAAAGTACAAATCTGCTTCTGTGCATTCTTGTTCTTGTCACTGTCCCTCGTGAGCTCTTTGAATTTTCTCTTCTAGGGGGTAGATGATAATGCTATTTTTCATTATAAAATAAGAGAGCCATTTATATTTATGTCTATGAGATTAACTTGCATTGTAATAATGTCAAGATGAGAAGATGACCAAACATATTTCAAGTTTATCCACTATGAGTATATGTAACTGTTATTTTGTATAACCGGCTATAAGTAAAATATAGGTAATATAGAAATACTTGGGTTATAATTATTTTACACTGTTATAAGTGAAGTATATGCAGGAAACCATGACAATATCAGCAAGTTAAAAGTCTTTTGATATCATACCAAATGGCAGTAAACCTTTAGTATATTTTGAATTTTTCCTTTGTGTATTTGTGTGGATGCAAGGGTTATATATACATGAGTGGGGGGGGGCAAGAGTTCAACCTTGTGTGTCATTTTTCAAGTATCATCACCTTGATTGGTACTAGCTCTCTCTGGACAGGATTGGCGGTTAGGCTGTGGTGGTTCATGAGCAAGCTCTAGGAATCAGTCTGTCTCAGACCTCCAGTGATGGGATTATAGCTGTGTGCCTGGCTTTGTTTGTGGGTTCTGGGGATTGAATTATGCTCCTTATGTTTGTATACCAGGCACATTACCAAAAATGCTACATCCTCAATCACTGAGTAAATAGGCATTTATATACAACTAGTATAATGGTTTATGACCATTTTGAGAAGAAAAAAGAACTTATGGATGAGACAAAGCTTGAATTATTCAGGAAATCCTTCCTAGAGGACTGTTCTTATATAAAATGTTCTCCTTGGGCTGAAAAGAAGCAAATTAACCTCTAGAGAATTCTGAGAGAGAAAATTTGTCAAAAAATGGGATTTTGTAGGGATAGGTTTGCAATTTTTTTAGAGCAACAACTAGATACATTCTCATGACCTAGCTGGAGAGGCAGAAAAATTTGCAGCAATAAAGATGCAATGTTAAAATAGCTACATATGAAGCTAGAAATAGTGAGTCACTGAAAATATGTAAATATTATAAGTGCAATATGGTGTTCCAAGTACTGTGACTCTCTCTCTCTCTCTCTCTCTCTCTCTCTC
>LOEQ01001578.1:88210-170995 GCA_001685075.1 Bramus lutescens
CTCTCTCTCTCTCTCTCTCTCTCTCCCTGTGTGTGTGTGTGTGTGTGTGTGGTGTTCATTGTTTAATCAATTCACATAAACCATTACACAAGTTGGGTACTTTATCTATAAGAAAACTGAGGCTAACACAAGCTATAGAAACCCATAAATGACCCAAAGGAATATAACCAATTAGAGACACAAGCATGATTTGGTCTAGTTCTCCCTCTAAAGCAAAGGAACAGTACTGTATTGTCAACGGGAAAACAGAACAAACTGTTTTAGATGAATAAGAAGTTTGGGGACTGAGGAAGAAAGCCTGGCCAAAACCAATTTCTCAGTGAAGTATGGTAGGTTGTGCTTGGTTCCTAGCCTCTGCTTAAAGCGTCTGTAGATTGGACAGTGGGCAGAAGTCCATTGGAGACAGCATTTGTCAATTTACAGTTCAACTTCACCCATCTTCACTTCTGTGACTATGCTATCCTTCAATCAATATAAATGCCTTCCAGTTTTTAAGACATGATTCTATTTAGGTCACATGACATACTCTTAAAGGTATTATCTGTGCATCTCTAAATTTCAGAAAAGTGAAGCAAATACGCAACACCATCATGAATTCACACTGATGGGAAGCACAGTGGCAGGATCCTGGGAGACTGTGACTTGAATCTCTAATTTTTATTTAAACAAAATATTTTAAAGTAAGCAGTAAGCATATGTTAAAAGATAAACTTTCAAATAGATTTTTCAAAATAGATTTCTGCATTTATTTTCATGGAAAGCTATGGAATAAGATCTGTATTTAGCTAGAAATCTCGAAGATCTGCAGCAAAAATGTAGTTCACATATCTTTCACAAGATTCTGTTAGAGCCTGAAAAAGTATTTTCGATCATTTCATTAGCAAAGCTTGAGCTCATGCTGGGGCATCTCAAGCTGAAGCTCTGGATTTAACAATGGACTGTGAACTCCAGTGTCCATGGCAACAGTAGCTAATTCTTCTTTCCAATCATGGTGGCAATTCTCTCCCATGGCTTGAATCTGTTACAAAACAAAATACTCTCAAAGACCTTTCTGAGCCAATAGCCTTGCAGCTAATCTGCTAATAGGAAATAATCTGCAGCTAATACACACATTCCAGGGCAGCAGTGTGTTTTCTTAATACTTTGTTTCATGGGCCTCATTCCAAAGAAAGCACAGCAAAGAATAGAAAACAGACATTCATTAGAAATAGTATTATACTACCTGCCCACTATTAATGCTGAAACTTGCTCCAACTTGCCAGGCTCTTAAAGAGTTTGTTAAAAACCAAGTGGAAGGGGGATGTAGCAGCAAAAAGAACAAAAGCAAGTTGCTCATGCCGTAAGGTTTAGAGCCCAAGAAGGCACAGGAAACACAATTGATTTCTAGCAACTCTTCCAAGTTAAATTGATTGGGGTTCAGTCCTTGCTAGCTCGTCGGATGTACTCCAGCAATGAAAGTTTCAAGTGCCTGCACTGCACTTTCCCTCCCATTACAGAATAATAGAAATGGTTTAGCATTGAAATTAGTGTTTCACCTCAAGGGTCAAGGTTTAACCTCTTGAGCAACTATAATGACTTAAATCATTCTAATTACAGAGAAAAGCAATCTTCCCCAAAGCCCAATGAAGTTTGAAGAATCAGCTGACAGTGCTCAATACAGTTTTTCTTCGATGAAAAGAGTGCGGATGTTTTTGCTTGAAAGGAAACACCATGAATAATCATAAAGAAAGAAGAAATACCTTTTCAACCCTCTTGGAGTAGAACTTCTTCCTGATTGGTATTTGGATAGTTTTACAACAACAGATCTTATCCTCTGCTTTGTGCCCTGAATTCTAATTGGCTCAAAGATAATATGATGACTTAAACATTTAAGCAATGCTCTTCAATGGGTTGAAATTTGAGTTCCCATCATTCCCTCTGGCATATTTTATCACAATAATGAAAAATACATGGAAGCAGAGGAGGAGCAAAATTGTGAAAGTTAAAGGAATCATAGCATCAAAGGATATCTCTTCCTCCTCTTTAAATTTGTTTTACAACGCTGGTTGCTAGGACTACATGATGCAACTATGTATTACCATGACAATCTAACACAACTTTTAAGAAACGGTAAGCATTGTTTTACTCTGTTGCTCAATGGCTCCCAAGGAAACACATGACAATTGACTTAGATGGTAAAACCTATACTACAGTCTAATAGATCTTATGTCCCCAAAAGAAAGCCAAATTATGGCAGAAAAAGAAATGGAAAGAAAAATAAGTACATTAGCCATTGGTTGAATAGGGATCTTCTTTCCAACTCCTAGAAAGCCTGAAATTGGAAAGTTTTTCACAAGAAGAAAGAAAACAATTCCTTATAGTAAAGTGTGACCACTCATTTGAAACAAGATCAGTTTATCTTTCCAGCTGCTGAAAACCTCTTGCCCCCATCACTACAATTGGATAAGAAAAGTTTCTACAATATTAGACTTTTTGCAAAACAAAAGGTTTGTGGGAAACATGAATGGACCAGAGGAGCAGTTAAATTCACAACGGATTCCAACTGGGCTAATCACCATCATGGAAAGCTGAAAATTTGAGTTGAATTGAACACAGTGTGTCTCAGATTAGATATCATCAAAAAGGGAGCCTGTCAAATCTGCCAATATGCCTCCTGATCATTGCGTCTAATCGCTACTTTATAATAAAGAATATCAATTTTATGAATAAATTGCTGTTAAAAATACTTTCTTAATCAAGTTTTCTGCTACTAACCATTGATTTTCAATCTAGAAACCCTTTTTTTCAGTCACGTTCCACGCGTCTA
The DNA here is from genome assembly GCA_001685075.1 of Bramus lutescens. Lineage (NCBI taxonomy): Eukaryota > Metazoa > Chordata > Mammalia > Rodentia > Cricetidae > Bramus > Bramus lutescens. The sequence goes on from LOEQ01001578.1 coordinate 91,017, forward strand.
AACAAGGGAAAAATAATGGTTATAAAATATTTGACAATGAAGCTAAAAGATAGTGACATCAAATGTCCATCTACAGTTCTCTGTTTGTGACATAGTTCCAGACACACATAGTTCATAGTTTGACATTCACGTGTATTATAGAAAATTTTCATTCACTCTTTTCATATTTGGGGCCTATATCAAGTTTGGAAATGTATCCTACTGACTTCAGATTCATATTCTGGAAAACAGGGGCACTGTCAAACAAATAAGTCAGAGACAATTTCTGAAGACAAGGGGACAATTCTGTCAGTTTTATTAGGGAATAACAGGTAAAGGCAGCAGATTTTCTGTCTTATCGTATTCAGGTTGAAAGAAGAATAGATCACAGCCCAGCTCAATTGATGGCAATATATAAAACACAAACATACCAAATTAAATGTTGATCAACCAATGAGCCTTTGTACATAGCACCTATTGTAGGTGTTGGTTTTGATTGTGGTTGTTTTCCTGAAAAATTATTCTTTGATTACAAAAATAGTGACTTATAGGTACAATTAAGGACAAGGGAGAATCTTAGAGTCATCAAGGAACTACAAGGCTGCATGTCATGTAACACTACCCAAAATCTTTTAGGACATAGGATCTGTATGCTTTATCCATGAGAAAGCACTAAATCTAGAGAGTGGAGTAAATGCTATGCATTGCGTGTCAGGGTTTGTGCAGCATAAAAGGATGGTGGAGTATAGACAGACAAAAAGCCTTCATCGAAACATGATCCTGATAAGAGAAGGGATCAGTTATTCAAAGAGAACAATGTTAAGCCAAAAATAAACCAACTTGTTAACCATCTAAAAGCAGAATTCTGTTCCCTGAATCTAGGCTAGACTGAGATATGTGGGAAACAATGTTGAAGAACTACCAACAGTATTGCTCTATTCTAGACAGTTTACTGTGTCGAAAACAAGTAGCAAACATGTATTATAAGAGGCTACTTTGGTCATTTCGAAGGAGAAACTACTGTTTGAGAAAAGAATTGGTTCAGTGTTTCAGTCCTGCATTCGTTCTCAGGTTACTATTCCACTGCATTATTCTATTGTAGAAATAACCCATTTAATAAGAATTTATTTTCCTTTCCAAAATTAAGATGCTTGTCAAAGGGGTATGAAGCTTCTTATTCAAATACAGAGTGGAAGGACACTTATCTACTGATGATTGTGTCCTGTAATAGTAATAAAAGCTAGATACATCCTTAATTTGATTCTACTTTTTCCAGTTTCTGCTATTGAACAGTGCAGCAAATTAGACACGCAAAATCAAAGTACAATGGGTATATCATTTAGGAAACTTAGACAGTCATACATATTAATTTGATGTTAAGAAGATTAAAATGTATGTTACATAACATGTGGACTACCAAAAACAAAAGACACCAATAAAGTTATAAAAGCAATTAAATGACACACTGACTTCAACAATTTAGGTAATTATCAATAAAAAAAAACTTTAGAAAACTTTCTTAGTGTTAGTATGAAGACTGAAGAATGATTTCACACCCTAAAAATGTTGATTATTGTGAAGCCAGTAAGCCAACAAGTCAGCAAAGCATGATAAACTGTAGGAGAAGTCATCAAGGCTCTAGATACCAAATTTGATGCGTTTGAAACAAAAGGCTCATGTTACATAAATTAAAGGAAGTCATGTGTGCTGAACACAATAGAGGAACTCTGTATCATATCTTCTGTTGAAATGTGCACATGGATGACAAGGTGATTCACCTGATATCCTTTTAGTCAGGGAAAGAAAACAGCTCTGTTTTAATGTCTGAAAGAAAACAGACGTGATTTAACTAAGGCTCTCTACTGTAGTTGGACTAAGGTACCTGTGAGGTGCTGTGAACATCACATGATCCTACTCTGTAAATGCTCGTTCACACTTTGAAGTTATTTATACCTTGAATTAAGGCTTTTGAAATAAGCAGAGAGTCTCAGAAATGTTAGAATATTTTTTTCTCACTTAATGATAATCCTATCTCCACCATACAAGTCCACAGTTATCATTCCTATTTTTCTTTCATAGAAGAGAAAATAATTGCTTCAATGCAGGGGTACTTTGATATAAGGACTAAGCAAGGTCCAAAACAATGAACTTGTAGATAGTTTACAAACTCAAGACAGAAATGTATTGATAAACTGTAAAGGATAGTTAAATTCAAATATAGTAAAAGGTATCCACTAGAATAATTCTTCTGCTTTAGAAAGTTTAGTTTTATGCAGAAAAAAATGTGTGAGGGAATACAATTTTTTAGTTGATGATGAATCCAATTGTACACATAAGGGATTGTGCTTTGCTAGGAAAGTGAAACAATTCTTGGTTGCTTTAAGTCATGCAAAAACAGGACCATGGGGTATCTTTCCTGTGAATGGAAACTTAACCTTTCCTCAATTTTTACTTTCTGATAAATATCCTATTATCAGAAGGACACTAGTTTTAGATACAAGTATCAAGCTTCAATGTTCTTAAAATATAATTAAAATTTTCAATTTTTTTACAACATTTCTCAAGGGCAGAAGAAATATGCTTTGGGAGGCTAGTGTGTTTAAATAAAACAAAAAGATAACAGATAAAGAGAAATTATTTAATGCTTTTTTATCTAAACAATGTAACTATTCTCTGTGTGTGTCTATGTGTATGTGTGTGCATGTGTGTGTGTGTTCATGCGTATGTTTGTGTGTATGTACTGAGGAAGATATAGTGTTAAGTTAATTGAAATAGTGGTTAGGAAGACAATATATAGGAAAATGTTGGGTTTATTACTTCAATATACATATCATTAACATGTTAGAATAAAACAGTCATTGTAGCATTTATTTCATTTAGTTTTTCTCAGTTGTCTACTTCCATTACTAAAAAAGCAATCACCTCCATGTTCAACATGCTAAAGTACACCTCACCGAATTCCATAAGAAAAAAATCTTCATACAGAACATCCGCAGATTTCAATGATTTCCAGTGATTATAAACCATATGTTTAGACTATACTCCTATAATGTTCAATTTATATGGACACTATATAATAATATTACAGAAGTGGTTGTTTTTAAATCATTTCCAGTTTATAATTGGATACGTACAAGAATATGATGAGGCTCATTAGTCATTCTCCTGAGTTGAAAATAACTATGTTAAAATTTAGAAGACAGATAAAGCATGGTGGATATTCTAGACAATAAAGAAATTCCACATGTCAAGCCAGGTTCCCAAAATGCACATCATCCAAGTGTGAGCACATCCTGCTAAGGAGTGATTTCTTCTACTGTGCATTCTCATGAAGCCTTCTATTTGGTTTCGGGGGCTAAGCCCTCAGAGTTAGCAACATCCAATCTGCGACTTTCTCCCCTGCCTTGGCTAGTCACTAACCTCCCCTCTCTCCTGGTTCTCATCTAAGTCATTGGAGCACTCTCCAGGGATGAAAATCCCAAATCGCATCTTCCCTAGAGTTTCCCCTGGTTCACTCCACATGTTTCTTTTATTTAATCACAACTGTTTATTTGTTCACCCCTAAAACATAGAGGAGTGGGCACTATGCCGATGCTCCAGGTACAGATAGATGGTAAGGAGTTGAATGGGGTGAGAGATGACTTGATGATAAAAATGTATAATATTTGTAGGAAAGTATGCAAGTAATAAGTTATATAGTTTAACAACCAAAGCCTAGAAATCGCCATGCTGTATGGAGAGCTGTGAGCAGAAGAAAATCTCACCCATGCCTGATATCCCACCAATGACTAAAAACTAACAATTGCAATTCGTTTCAGCAACATAAAATGTCTTCCTAGAGTAACAAGGACATCTGCAGACGGAACTGAATTGTGAATCAAAAAGAGTAAAATTTGATGTTTCATTTAAAAACCCATTTAACTGATCCGAGTCCCATAACCACCTTTAAAGTAAAGAATCATTAAAAATGCCCTTTCTTAAACCTCTCCGTCTTTGAAAGCATTATAGTTTTTCTGTAGTCTGGTAGGCAGCAGAAAATAGAAATCTTCTCACTGAGAGTAGAATGATCTCCCTAAAATGCACATTTGATCTCGTGTCTGTGTTGGAAATTTCCAAAAACTTAATAAAAAGCCTTAGTGGTCCTTAGTGGTCGAGTCTATTTTCTTGGCATTGTAAGAGTCATCACATCCTTCACTGTGCAGTAGGCAGGTCCTTCCACGGGGCTTAAAAGTGAGCTAGAAATGGAATCACCCGGAGGACAAAAACTACTTCCTTATGATACACAGCAGATTTTACTCGAAGTTTTTTTCTTGACAGACAAAAATACAGCCATGGGACTAGTGCCAAATTAGTTAAGTCATGGCATTCTCTGAGTCAGCTTTTGTTTTCTTATGCATGAGGATAAAAAATGAAGCAAGCCCATAAAGAATAGAATCTAACAGCTCAAAACAGATAATAAATCCTTGGAAGCCAGGGCACTAATAGGCTTGAACTTCAAAAACTGGAGAAATGAAAGGCTAATTATCTCCAATTACCAACTCCCCTCCTCTTATCTCTTTGATGCAGGACCCGAAAACGGGCAGGGGACATGAAAAAGGAAGCTGAAAGTAAGAAAATGTGGACATTTATGAGACTTAGGTGCCAAAACACCTGAAAGTACAAACCAAGCTTGCATGGTACACACACAAACCCCCCAAACCTGGCTTAAAAACAATATCTACCTGATGCATACTAGGTGCACATGAAACATGTCCTGTGTTACTGCCATGAAGGCCAAAAAAGAAGTAGAAATACTCAAGAGGCCTGAAAGTGTCAGAAAGGGAGGACCAATGCTTCATGTTTGAGATATCTATGCACACTTGTACATGTGTGCACACATTTAAGACAATGTATCATTTAATTCATTTAACATGTTAATAGGTGAAGTGCTCATTAGTAATAGTAATGAAGATGTTTTGACAAATGATTTCATAATAGAACTTCAATATTAATGTCGAGAAATAATCTGACTTTATTTCTACAGAATAAAGTAATAAAACTCCCCTACTCGTCTCTGTTAAATTTTGTAATAGTAAAAGCTAGATAATACTGGACAAATGAGGAGGAATTACTAAGCAATTCAGAAATTGTTAGTGTTACTGTCAAATATCACCATCAAATATATTGAAATCACCTCTATCAAATGGAAAAGAATTAAACCTTAGTGACCAGTAAGGCTTTCTAGATTCATTATCTACATCTGGGAAACGAACAACAAGGAGAAAATTCAGTACTTTAAAATTGAGCAAATTAAATAGTGTCTCTTGAAATTAAACTATATAACAAAAGTATTTAATTTAGAAACTAAATGGCTTTGTCAGATATTTTCAGCCTTCTTCGGTTCTAGAAAAAATATATTTAATGTAGACAATTTACAAATGTTGAAAATAACTTTGTAAGAGACTAAAAGAATACAATCTTACACATAACATGGATTTTGTCATCAGTTTCATCAATTCCGGCATTAATTCTGGGATGACAGCAAAATACGAACATTCCTTTCATAATATGGCAATGTGGTAATTTGTCCAACTGACTTTTTACAGCATCAAAAAGCATGCTTTTCTTTATTTGGTATTATCATACACATCTTCTATACAATTTGTTTTCCCAAGAGCTGTTCAGAGTCCTCGAATGCAATCCTTTAGATTGTTCATTGGCAAAGGACATGTTCCTTATGAATCTTATTTATAGCCTGGCTTCTTACCTTGCCCTCTTCTTCCATTTGCCACACCCTTCTCACTTTCTGGAGACTTCCATTTCAGCGTGCACTATTGTAAACTCAACTCTGCTATGCTATAGATTCAACTGTAAAACTGTATTATATCTAGGCCATATAGATATAAATGCACATTTTCATCTTCATGCTTCATTTTCAAATGAAGAAGAGATGAGAGGGCTCGGGTATCCAAAGGCATGAAGGATGCAAACAAGATATATCACAAGGCCATAACACTACTCTGCTTGGGGAGCAGGGGCTCATAAGAAAACTATTTCTTTCTGCTTTTCTTTTGCACTGTACATGAAATGATACACTGAATGAAACAAGTCAAAAGCAGGGATTCTGCTTTCCTAAAATATACTGTTAAAATTATTTCGATACTTCCACCCTCTGATATGAAAACTTAAATAATTTTATTCTGACCGCTTTTATTAAGATCATAGATCATCCAAAACACGGTCCTTTCCTACCATTTTAAGTAGATTTGATTAAAATATAAAATGTTAGGAGACAGAAAATACTTTTTGTGACATGGTACATGACATATGATTGTGAGGTAAACTGATAGCACCGAGTCATTTTCCATGCAAATATTTGGTCCATTTATTCTAAAAATTCTGATGATATCGCTATTGAAAATATAAGGCCTCCCACAGGAGGGATATATCCAGTAAATAGATAGTTAAAACTCATAAAAATTACTTCTGAAATGATGAAATGTGGAGTGAACATGAGAACTTTATTGAGTTCTATGATAACCCATACCAGCAGGACCACCAGAAGAAAATGTTTTATGCTAATATACCACAGTGGAGTTTGGGTTGGCCTTTTTATATGGCACAGGATCTATGCCTTCACATGCAGGGAGAGAGTCCCGGCATCTGTCATTTTGACAAAACTGTGTTTCACCATACCAAACAAATACTCTTGTGTAAATAAAAGGGAAACAGAAGACAGCCATTCAAAGCATGCCCTGAATGTTACTGTCATTATCAATTAGCCTCTATGGATGACTTAAATGACAGAATTATTCCAAATTAACCAACATACAAAAGGACAAAGAACTGTCTTGTGACATATAAAGCTGTCCACACCATGTTTAAAATATAATCAAAACCATGTTTAAGTACCTTTGCTGGTAACATGGTTTCACTTACATTGTAGACAGGATGGTGAATTATCACACATTCCAGAGACACAACTTGGCCTCAATTTAAAATCATGGTGGTAATATTTTTAATATGCAAGAATTCATACCTGGGGCTAGTCATAAAAGACAGGAAAACCCATATGTGCTGAAATTGTTTTAATGTGTGAGGCAACCACACACTGCCATTTTTCTAGCACACCAACCATGTAACACCTTGATAGTGTCCTTTCTATTATATGTCTTATCTGTGATGGTATCGTTTCATGGTGTGAATTTAAAAAACTCCATCTTTATTATATTGTAGTATTTCCTCTAAAATTCCTTCAACCCTTTACATTTTTCAAATAAACAATCTATATACCTATGAGAGGTATGGATTTGGTTCCAAGGTCATTAGTCAAAATTCCTGTAAATTAATCCTGTGAAGAACCTGACAAAAACCTCATGACCCTTTGTTTACCAAAGTTAGGATTTAAGCCTTTTGGGGACAATCTAGGACTGGGAAAAAAAATAAGACTTTCGGAAGGAATGCTTATTTAGGCATAAAAGCTTCTCAAATAAAAATTTGAAATCTCCGTTTACTCTTTGAAAAACTGCTTCCCTTCCGAAGTTCTGTTTCTCCACTCAGGAAATCATCTAAGGGAAAAGTAAAAACTTCCAAAGTATGGCGGCTGCTGAGAAATCCATCTGTACCAATCCACAACTTCAAGGTGCATCCCGGGGTAGAAAACAGCCAATTCATTAATTGTGGCTTCTTTAGGAGTCACGTAGTCTTGCTCCATTCATCAATGACAGCAGTTTGTCTTTTTAATGAACCATTAATCCTTACAGGGTCCAAAGTTTCCCCAAAGTTACTCATAAAATATTGACAAAAACACAAAGGAGCCACTGCCGTAAGTGGTATTAATGAGCTCGGTGATCAAGGGTAAAAATCAGAAAAGCCTAAGCTTTTTGTTTTTAAGAAAATATATTTTAATTATTATTTATAAATATGTAGGGAAAATACATAAAATAAAAAAACAAATATGAGAGAAAATGAGAATGGCTTCTCATGCATGGGCTGTAAAGAGGCCCAAAAAATTAGATTCTGAAGAGAGTAGAAAATATTCATTATCATAATTAGGAATTGAGAAGCATTTCCAGGGTTGATTTATTAAAGATTTTCTTTTCCAATATGTTATTCTCCTCTGAGATAACTAGAAATCAAAGAATCTTAATGGGAATTCCATCTTAACCCCAACTAAAACCCTATTTGTGAAACTGCCCTGGTATTTCTACTATTCCAACATGTGTGCAGTATATATAAAGCTTTTAGAGCAAATGTTCCAATGCGTGCCATTTGATTGGAGGCTTAAACTAACTATTGTTGGAGATACTAACCCAAATACAATAGAAATGCAAAGGAAGTGAGTCTGTGTCTCTAAGGCCAGTGGCAGCAATATCTGGTGGATTTTTAAAGTGCACTTTCCAACCGTGGCTTGCGCTCTGCCGCAGTACCTTCTGCTCATAGAGACCAGGCAGGCATTTGGACCTGGAAATTCCTTAATGACACTTAGTCACAAAATGATTACAATTAATGTGGGTGTGGTTTTAAAATCTCAGAGGTTTTCATCCAACGCGAAATCGAATTGGGTCCTTTCCTGAGTTCTAGCTCTGTCCTCATGAGCGTAACGTGTGAAAAGAAAATCATCAGGTCAAACAGCGAATGTATTTCCAGTTTTCAAAATCATATGCAAAAAAGTCATTCCTGTTGATAAACAAGGATGGTTCATTTTTTTATCTCCCCAACTGTAAATAGCAGAAACTTCATCTGAAACCCATAGAGCTTGGATTCGTTCCTCCCCACAAAGAGCTGTCCTACTGTCTGTCTGCAAAGAAATCTCAGTTAAATAGCTCCAAGGTTGAGCTAAAGAATATCATAGGGATCAAACAATTCATGTCTTCCTGTGCAAAGCGAACAGGCCACAAGCTCACTTGTGTGTCTAAAACAATTAGAGCTACTATGAGAGGAAGGCGGTTGGGACAAATAAGTTACAGCTGATTTTACTCTGCAAAATATTTAAGGGGGGCTCAAATTAATAACCATCCAGGGCCCCCAAACAGCCTAATCTTTGTCAATTGGTGCCAAATTATGCAAGGTGCTGCCAATTCTGGTTGTCTAACAAATCAAGACCAGTGTACATTACTCCTCGGCTGCAGCCTGATTGATTCTGGTCATTATATGGGCTGATCTCATTTTCACACATGGAATCAATATGCGAGCCAGATGTTCATTTACCAAGAAGCACAGCAAGGACTCATCGACACGCAACCTTATCCTGGACCCCAGAGCCCCACAGACCCATAGACTCCTTGCCCATACAAAGCTTCACACAGCCCACGATCTATAAAACATCCTGCTAATATTACTGTCAGCTCGATGACTTTTACAGTACTATATAAACTTGACATATAATACATGCCAGTCCTAATTGTAGATAGACCTTTTCTTTTGGGACTGAAAGCATTGAACAAGTAAACAGATTGAGAAGTAACATTTATTGCAACAAATCAATCATTTTCTTACAATGGCTATAGGTCTGGCCCGAGGGGGAAGCTTCTGCATGGGCTGCAATTCCTAATGACCGGCTTACATCTCTAAACTGCACTGTCATCTCATGAGGGTGTGTGGCGAAGAGGTCATCTACCCCGCTTTACACAAGCGTGCTCTAATCGTACTCTCTGTGCGCTTCACTCTCTGAAAGAAGCACTAACAATGTGCTTTCTCGAAATGTACAACAAAACATGCAATTTTCTCTTCCGTCATGTCAACCTGAACATATTTATTGAGTTGAAACAAAATATGCCTGTAAGTGTAACATCACGAAGCCATCACTGGGGGGTTGAGGAGAAGTAAACCTGATTTGCTGAGGACAACTCGCAAATAATTTTTCAATTTGATGGCCTAACCAGAAGGCCCACATATGATGAACAAAAGAGATCCTACACAGATCGCGTGGGCCTGCTTCCCAGTGGGGGAAAAAATCATCTTGTAGATGAAACATGGCAGAATTCTCAAGACTGCCAAGCTTACAGGATTCTGCCATTCAGTTTCGACCTACCTGACATAAACATTCTCCACACTGCCCATAAATACTCAGCTTGACCCTGTGTGACCCTTCATGATACAGATTTCCTCCAGGGCTACTTTGAAAACACGTGTGTTGCTAACGTGGTAAGCTCCTGCTTTCTGCCCATTTGTTTCCTTCAGCCATCTTGGCCTCAGTGAATTCTTCTAATTTCATTTAGACCCGTTCAGTATGCTTAAGGACAATCCAAAGGATGTCTGTTTTCCATCAGGTAACGGCCATTAAATCTGGGACCATTTCCTTCTACATCTTGTCGAACAGCCTAAGAACAGAAGCTGGAAGGCTTGTCTTGAGTTTGCTAGACTTTCTGAATCCAGAGTTTTAGATCTTTTTTTTTTTTTTTTTNTTTTGCCACTACTATGGGTTCACACATTCTCCAAATCTTCATATACATCTCTGGGAGGTATGTATGGACTGTTATATACCTTTCAATTGAAGCCTAGACACTGACCGTTTCTAAACGTTCTGAAATTTGAATTTTGATTTGTGTAGATATGGGTGTCCCCTTTGTCTGAACTCGAGAAAAGTATTAGCTGATCAAATATTCACCGTCATGCCTTAAAATCCTTCCCAACTATTACTTGAACAAGTCAGCATATAAAGGACTAGCAAAAAATATTATAGAGTCCTTTTATCCTCACATTGGTGAATCAACTTACAGTGCATTCTCCCTAAATATGAACGTCTTTTTTTTTTTTTCCACCTCTTTAAACAGACGCAGAGTTTCTTAGTAGAACAGGACCTGTTCCCAGGAGAAGGCTTATGTCTCGCAGGCGATGATTTCATTTATTTATTTGTTTCTCATTTCTGGAGTAGCTGTGAGGTATTAGGCATAACGCCGGGGGCAGAGGATATAGAGATGTAAATACACATCATCAGGAACTTGCTGGCAAGCGAGGGAAAGAATAGCATCCCCAATGCAATGCGGGACCTAGTAGTAAATCAGACCAGGGCAGCTGAAGCCAAATTTACACCTCAGTGATTCAGTTCAGTTTTTGTTATTGTTGCTAATTTTCTGTCACCTACAACGGAGTGACTAGTTCATTGCAGACTAAATTTCTAAACATTTTAAGGAGACACAAATAAGTCAGCGCAAGTAGAATTCTCAGTAGGGAAGTCTGAAAGAAGCCGATGCCTGACAAAATAGTAAGCTATAAAACTCGAGAAAGGAACCTGGCTATGTGTGAACAACATGGGCTCAAGCAAGGGGGTTTCTTCATGTCAACTCTGATTCAATTTCCAGTCCTTGCTAGAGGCTTAGGGATTCTCCATCCACCTGCAAGGCCCTCTTGCTTTTTCTGAGATGCCCCAATCCTTCCTGCTTCTGCTTCATCTTGGTCACTGGGGCCCAGAGTTCCGGGAGTCATGTTCCAACCATCTAGCCTCTCCCTCCTCTCCTACTGATACCAGCATATGAATAATTTGCATAAACCCCTTCCCCCATCTGAAACCACGGCTAGTTATATTCTAGGAGTAAAACGAATTAAAAAACGGCGGTTTATTCAGTCTGGTCCATCAGATTTTTCCTTTTTGTCTTCGATCCTTTTTTCCCTCAAAAACAAACAAACAAACAAACAAACAAATAAATAAATAAATAAGCAAGCAAATAAATCCCCCAGCTCCAGCATTCATTCTACTCCCTTCATCTTTCTTCTTACCCACATATCATAAATCTCAGTTTAGGCATCCGCTTTCACATCTAAATCAAGAGAGAATCAATGGAACCATCATCCATTTTGCTTTTCCGCTGGCAAGAAGAGCCATCATTTTTATACGGGGGGACAATGGAAGGAACTGAAGAACTGAAGCAAAATTTTCAGAGGAAAAGTCTAGGGGAAGCTGATCCATTTCAAGAAAATTACAGAGAACAGTAAAGAAATGATTGAAAGTTCCTGATTGTCCATAAAGAATGTTGCATGCATATATGCCTGAACTGACTTGCATGGACTCACCGCTTATCACACATTTTCTATGGTCAATGAAGAACCTTTTCAGAGATCTTAAAACTGTGGTTGCAGACACTGGCTTGATTGATTGCACATGCCGAAGCTCAGGTCACCCCTCTATAATTCAAGCATTACTTCAAAAACTACTATTTGGTTCCTCCTGAAGTTATAAATGTTAAGATTGCTAATAACTCAACACAGTTCTTTGAGTAATAGTCTCCTAAGACCCCCACCCACCCCGCAAAAGAAAAGAAACAGAAAGACAGTGCAAAACTCACAACAAGACCGAACTTCGACTGTCAATTTTTCTTACTGAAAGAGATTTTCATTAAGAATGAAAGTGTTTTGCGTGGAGGCAGACATCAGCGCTGACCTCGGCTTTGCCCAATGCATTTCCCATCTTGAAAATAAGCCCCCTCTTTTCAGCTCACCAAGTCAATTTGGAATTCAACACAGATGTCACGTTACTTTACTTGTCAATATTAGACAATTCCCTTTGCCAGAGTAGAGCATTTCAAAAGAGCTATCTATCCTTTATCTCCGCTCTGAATGTCAAGGTTATCAGAATTAGTTCCAGATGCAGACCAAGCCCCCTGCAATTGAGGAAGTAAATATAAAGAGTTTTCCTGGTGTAATTAAGCAATATCCTATCTCTAATTTATGTACCTGCCTCGTGGAATAGTTATTCGCTTTTCACTCCTTTGCTTTATGTATTTTTCTCTTCATTGTCTTCTCTCTTCTTTTATCAAATTGTTTGCCCTCTCTTCTAGGGTTTTTGTTTTTTGTTTTTTTCAGAGAGGACACTTGTCAAGAGTTTAAAAAGCCTATCTACCTTCTACCAAGTCTGGACTTACTGTCTTTCTAGTAGGAGAAAGAACATTGAGGTTCCAGGAAAAACAAGGGCTTTGTCTCCTTTAATATGAATTATGTTTAAAATACAATTCAGCAGATGCCTACAAATTTTCTACATTACTCAAATGCTCTGTGCGATTTGGGTTAAAATAAATATGTTGTTTCTTGGAAATATATTTCTCAGGAGACAACCTAAGAAAATGGAATTTATGAATGTTAGTGCCTTTTCTTTTTCGTTTTCCTCTCTATTCTGTTTTGAATCACGTGGATGCAGTCCGCTAGAGGTGTACCTATCCTCCATTCCCTCTTTTCCTAGCATTGCGCCTCATTCATTGTTCCCAAACGTCAATCATTTCCACTTTCCCTTGGTCTTGAATCACACACTGACTTTGACATAGAGTAAGAGTCACAAAAAGTTATCAGTTTTGAAAGTGTGACTTTTGATTCCAGTAACCCAAAATCCCCACACAGAGATGAGAAATGACAAAGGCCCCCTGGGACCTGACAGCCATCTGACGTATCTGGGCTTCCCCAAAGGATAGCTGACCTTTGGGGTCACATGATGAAAGCCACAGAAGCAAAGCAGCAAGGGAACTCTTTCAGGCTTCCAAAGATGTCTCGCTATGCTCAATTCAACTACAAGAAATCTGGTTTCCAGGGAAAATTTGAAACCAGACTGTCAGCTAAATCCTAAGTTAATACAAAAGAGATGAACCTAACAGACTCTCAAAACATGTTTCATAGAGCACAAACACACCCTTGAATATGAAAAATCTTATCTCTCTTACAAAGCATGATCACACAGGGAGTGCTAAATCTTAGCATGTTAAACCATTTAACAAAGTTAGCATAAGGCTAAACACAGTTCTGTCATGGCTGTCCCCCAAAATAATGAAAAGTCACCTTCATTCTCAAATTCTGGCAACATTTGTGGCTCGCACCCAAAGTGTGTGAGAATTTCCATTTAAAATATTCTATTTTCAGATTTTTCTTTTCAGTTATAAAAATTCCCTCCAAACTAAAACTTGGCAAACTAGATCTCAGTATGAGGAAAATTTTAAAGCCTAAATTTAAAAACACTGTGTTCGGGAATTTTTTTTAAAGTAATAAGAAAACCAAAGAGAAAAGCAGAGAGTTTCTTTTTTTGAGGTTTTAGCTGCCTTTTTTGTTTAAAAAGGAATTCTTTCTTTCTTTCTTTCTTTCTTTCTTTCTTTCTTTCTTTCTTAGGGAGGAAAAAGTAAAGAATAAAAAACACTGCATTCCTCAGGAGGTAGTTTTCAAATTGAAAATCTGAAGTTCATGAATTTCTATTTTTTTGGCCCTGTTTTCTTTATGTATGGTATAAATTAACATAATCAAAACTAAGTCCTATCATGAAGGGGAAAGCAATAATTGTCAACATAAGTCCATGTCCAAAAATAATTCAGTTTGCCCTCTATCATAGACACAAAATTCTTAAACATTATGTATCAATTGTTTCTGAGCTAAAAGGCTAGGTTTCTGAACAAAAGTTTCATGAAACATTCTAGCGCTTTGCTTCATTTGGGTCAGAGAGTATTATATTTTCTTCTTCTAGTAAAACATATGTACATGTGAGTATTTCATTTATTTGGTAAGATCTGTCATTGCCTTGATTTCACTCAAAACTGAGCTCCCTTATATATGTCTAAATGCCTAACAAAATTGGTTTCCTACTGCAATAAATGTCTCCATCTACATAATAACTTAACCTTCTTACACCCTTCAGCATGTAACTATACTTTTTCAAAGACTTGTTGAATGGAATAGAAAACCCATGTGTAAACCTACACTCACAAACAAAATTTAGAAATTATCTTTCTCTATGATTTCCTACAATCTAGAAGTAGATATAGACACATAAAATATAATCATTGGCATTTATAGTGTCTTATAAACACTCACTACAAAATAGCTTTTGAAAGCATATATACAGTTGGCCTTATTCTATCTTGCCTAAGTCTGGGAATTTTTGTAATGTAAGTAAATGTGCAAATTACAAGTAACAGAAGAGAAATAGAATTCAGCTTTTGCAAAACATCATGAATTAGATAGACCTCCTTGCATAAACTAATATGTTAAAAATCAATTACTAGTACCAACCAAGTACCAAATGTTAGCAATTTCCCTGAATCATACTGAAAAGTGGCTGGTCTTCCTTCATGGATCATCTTCACAAAGAAATATATTTTGATCCAAGTTCTTTTTTAACTCTATATTGCTATTTATTCTTCTGGAAGTGTGTAGTAATACTATGTAGTCAAAAAGATAGAGCCATTTGATAAATAAATCTGCTAATACATGCAAAATAAGAAGAGCGTATGGTAATTGTAAATTCTCTCTATATATTTATATCTGTATTTTCAGTATGCAATTCTTTCCCAAAAAGTTTATCCCCCTCCCACCTTCTCCTAGCATGTCTGGTATACAATGCACAAATATAAAACTTATGTGTGGGCAGTTCCTTAATTTTAGGGCAGTTACTTCTGCACTCTTTGGTTCTGTTTTCTCATTGGTCTGACACTAGGTCTGATGAGAGGAATCCCTTTCTCTCTCTTCTCCAAATGTGTCCTTCCTTCTCTACGAAGATAGGTTTTCTGCCTGAGATACTTCATGGTCTGACTTTGGAATCATAAACCATTAAGCTAGGTTGTCCATTTTTTCATATCTGTATTTTCAAATGGGAGTTTTGTTTGTCTGCGGGACTCTTGTTGTTTTTAATACATCAAGCACACAGCACTGGAAATTCTCAGATCTGTGCTCATACCCAGCACCACAGTGGTCTTGTCTTCAGCCACCTACTGACCAGGATGGCTAAGTCTTGCTATAGCTAGCCAAGGCTAAGCACATCACAAAACTGCATGGGTAAATCCTTGGTGATTTCGTGTGAGAGTTGAAATCTTAATTAGCTGGCAACTTCCACTCATCTACTCATCCTGGAAATGGGCAGGAATGAAGTGCTGTGAAGAATTACACTGGGTAGGCAAATCAGGAAACAGAGGAGATGGCCTGGGAGATGGCTCACTTAGTAAAGTGCCACACAAGCATACAACTTTGTTTTTATCCCATCACCCACAGAAAAAGTATGGAGGGCAGCAACGATCTATCGTCTCAGCCCCGGGGAGGTGGAGACAAGGATGCCCTGGGTTTCTTATCAGTCAGTAGGACAGAAGCAGAGAGATTCAGGACCAGTAAGGGATCACTTCTTAAATAATAAGAGAGATAGAAGACGTTTGCCTATGTATACGCATACACACACATGCATGCACACACACAAACACATGGACAAAAATAAAAATACCTGAATAGTACATACACACACACACACACACACACAGGAATAAATTTGAAAAATATTATTTGGTTTGGAAATGAAACATTAAAACAGAGTAAGAACCTGACATTATTGCTTTGAAAATGTTTATTAAAAATATAAAATCAGAATGAGATTATAAATAAATTAGAATAATTTAAAATTCTTTTTTGTTAAATAATATTTATGTTACAACTCCTCTATTTTCTTATTCTCCAATTTACTCCTAAGTTATAACTTTTCTTTCTAATTCTCTTAAATTATTAATGGACAGCTAACTCTTCTATGCAAATTTTCTCTAAAATAATTCATGTTTACCAAACATATGCCATTTCTCATTAATGGAAGCTAATTTATTATCTTATTATTCTAATTAAGAGCAGTTAATTTATTTCACAATTAATTGCTCAGTGACAGAATTCCAAATGTGCACCTTCCAAATAAAAGGAAGCAAAACCAAAAATGAATAAAGAGCAAAAAATAGTTCAATTGCTACAGATACTTTCTAGAATGAACTAGAAGAAACTGAGGTTCCAAGCTGTCATTGCCATGCTCAAGGCAATGCCCTCTAATGTCACAGGATCTCTATAACACACTACCTGTCACTTCCAATGTAGGAGAAATAGAATATGTGTGATGGTTGTTTTTCTATGTTATTCCTGTATGACAAAAACAATTAAAACTTAAGACCAGCGGGGCGCCCCTAGAGATGATCATGTACAAACTTGAGAAAATTAAGGCAGTGCACATGGAAGATTTTCCAGAAACGCCAGGGAATACAGAGAGTTTCCCAGGGCTGTGGTAAGCTGGAGAAAGTCAAAGTTGTAAGACAAAGATACATATACTCGCTTTCCTAACTTACTCCATTAAAATGTTGCTAAGGTCACATGGAGATACTTCTCCAGAACTAAATTCTTCCTTGGGAGTCATTAACCCAATGTATTCAGAAATTGAATATAAATGCATTAAAAAGTACAATCAAAAGAGTTAAATTTCCCTTGTCATTTAATGTGGGGATGTTGTAAGAATGTGTGGTTACCCAAAGTCACATACTTTTGTCATGAAGTATAGTGCATGTAATGTCATCTATCTCCTTTTATGTGAATTTAAATGAAATTAATGAGACATTACATTTATATAAAATAGATCAACATATTTTAAGATAACTGTCCTAAATTAGGCTAGAGTGACATCACTGATAATATTACATTTCTTAAGTAGATCATTATTTTATACTGAAAACATATTTTTTAAATGTTGTGATTATAAGAAATCATAAACTGAATACTTTACTATTTTCTCCCATAGTTTTGAAGAGCAAATAACTCTCAAAAGCTATGTGTGATGAGAAAGGATTGTTTATTCAACTTAACACATAAGGGCATTTCTGTTCTGCACTTGCTATGGACAAGAAAACCAAAATTCAGAGTAACTGCCTCATTGGTGATTGTGACTGATATATAATGACTTAATAATGTACTAAAAGAAAATGCATTGGCTACTACCCACAATGCCTTGCTTTATATAAAATACTGAATGCTAGTTTCAGCTGGATAGATATTAAAGTTTTGCTATAGGTCTCCATTTATGATTTATGAATGAAATCCATGCCAAAAAAAGCTCAGTTTAGGTTGAGATCACTCTATAATTTCACTCTGGTTTCTCTGCTTTTTCTAACAAATTTTCATTCCACCCTATGATATTCTACAGGAAAAAATAAACTTGGCAATCATCCTTCAAACATGGATCATTAAACCTGATCAAAATAGACAGAAGCACACCATTAAAACCCTGCATATGCTGCTGTTCTTTAAATGCATAGAGACTTTTTACAAGGAATCAACAAGATTATATATGCAATGGGGTCTAAATAAAAAGAAGAGTATCCTTTTACTAACGATGTGTTACCGAGGTGTGGGAAGTCACATTAAATTACCATGGAAGGAATTTTAACATATCTTATTAAACCAACAAGGCTGAGGTGCACCTATATAATCTAAGACTTAGAAAATAGAGACAAGAGGAGACGACCAAAGATTGACTCAGCTACATAGGAAGTATGAGGGCAACTGCATGATAGTCATCTATAAATAAATAAATAAATAAATAAATAAATAAATAAATAAATAAATAAATANTAAGTAAAAAGATTATAAAATGAATAAAATTTTGCATAAGAGTTAAAACTGAGTTTCCTTTGATCAGATGAGTAAATAACTCTAAGCTATTCCTTGTTGATTAACATATATTCTTAGTTTTTTTTTCTGTTTAATATATTTTACCTCTTCTTATCTTTTTGTCTGGGAAAGTTAATTTACCAAACCTGGATTCTAATATTAGACAAGGACAAGACAAGTGAGAAAAAAATAGATATTTTAATAAAAAATGAAGTTGAAACCTTTAAAAACACTTAAAATACACTAGTTGCCACAAAATTAATATTTGTTTGGAAATAGATAATGTGAATCAAAATTGGAAAATGCGAAGATTGTAAGATAATTTTTAGCCATTTATTTAGTTTTGCTAAACTATTAAAATATGAAATCAGAACCTAGAAAAAATATATTAACAAAATGTCCCTGGAAAAAGAAAAAATAAACAAACAAACAATAAAACAGAAGGTAAATTTCCGATTAGGAATCTTGCCTCAACAACAAGGCTCTCACTTCCAGGGTGTAATGGTTACAAAATTCTGTATGCTTCCTTGACAAAAGAACAAATGCCCCACATACTCATTTTCTACCTTCTGTCTATTTTTGAGACTCACCTGACTAATGTCTTTAACTGTAATTTTTTTTTTGAGACAGGTTTCACTATGTAGCCCTGACTGTCTTGCAACTCAGTCTCTATAGATCAGACTAGTCTTGAACTCACAGAGATCTGCTTGTCTCTTCCTCCAGAGTGCTGGGATCTTTCTTAGAAGAGGGTTATTTTATTTCACAGAAGATATTTGGCAGCGTCTGGAAACTGTTTTATCTTACCAGAAGCAGGAAATACTACTTGTCTCCAGTGGGAAGAGGACAAGAGTTGTATCCTACACAACACAGGCAGCACCATATCAAAGGGTTAATCTTAACCAATCTCGTCAATGTTCTGGTCATTGGGGCTTGCTATAATCCAAAAATCTCATCCTGATGAAACAGGTAAAACAGGATGCAGACATTCAACCCCTCATTGCTAAATGTCAATTTAAAAAAAATATAGTAACTATGTGGTTGTTAACATTGCTTGTATACTATGATCCTTTATATCATTTGATTCCAAATGTATATATAATTTGTGGGTAATGCATATATAATTTGCCTCATTTTATTTCATTTGTGTGTTTGGTGACTATTCATTCATGTGCATGTGTGAGCATTTGAGGTGGGGACTTTTTGTGCCAGGGCATTCCTCTAAGCTAGCTGACCTCACAAGCTCCCTATGATCCTCCTATCTCAGCATCACACCTTGCAGTAGAGTAATGAACTACACACCTACCTCTAGTGCACCATTTACGTGTGTTCTGAAGATTTCAAATCATGTTCTCAGACTTATTATGTAAGCACTTTACCAATTAAGCCTCCTCCATGGCATGGCAGTTTATAAAGATTAAACCATTGAGCAAGGTTATTTGAGATGAAGACTGGAACACAGTCTTAATCCCTAGCCAGCATCCATTTACCTAGGATAAAGGCTACAATCCTTTATCACTAAACTCAAGAAAACCATACAAAACGTCTGGAAATTAACAGAACTCGATATTAAAACAGTGAAAGGTAGAAAAATAATAATAATTCAGTTTCTTTTTCTGAAGACAGCAAATGGCCTATGCAAATCCTTTTGCATGGGTCTTGATAAATACATTGTTAATGAAAAAGGGAACTGGAACTAAATTGTGCGTTAAAATATGATTTTATCCACATTTGGAAAAATTGCCTTAAACTTTCATGGCTATAGTAGTTGTTGCTTTGATATTGTCAACAAATTATTTTTAAAAAGTCTGTCTTCCTAGGAACTGAAGTGGAAGGAGGTGGCTTCTGCTCCTTTTTAAAAGATTTTGTTTCTTTCTTTCTTTATTGGTATGGGTCTTTTGTCTTAAGGTTTGTGTGTGTATCATGTGCTTGCTTGGTGCCCATGGATCAGGAGAGGGACTTGAATACTCTGGAGCTGGCATTTGCACACTGTTAGGAGCAGCCATATGAGAGCTGGGAGTCCAACAAGGATTCTCTGGAAGAGAAGCAAGTGTTTTAGTAAGTGAGCCATCTCTCCAACACTCCAGTATGTACTCTTTGAAGTATCTCCATTTAGGTAAAGAATACTTGCTTTTCACTTTCTCAAGCCAAGCAAAAGCATCACTTTCATATGCTCTGCAATGGTTTCACATACACACACCTTCCTGGAAGGCTTTACCAAGGCACAACTTTCAGGCCCATTTGTAGAAAGCAGCTCAAGACAACCAGTCAGAAGAATTCTATCTCGTGCAATTTTAAAGCTTTATTTCAAAAAAGCAAGAGAGCGTGAAGAAGCTAAGGGATGTCATCGGGGTTCCGAAGAGCTAATTAGTGAGACAGTGTTCAAACAATACAAATAAGTGGGAAAAGATGCTTCTGGCTTCAATGTGCAGAGGAGAAAAGGCCAGGCCTATGACATAAAGGAGTGTGTGATAGAAACTGGATAGTGATGTTACCAAAGACAGGGATAATCTGAAAGATTTGTTATGTTGTCACATGACAAGAGTCATCGTGGAGCCAAAGGAGGTCAGCTGATACCGTAGATGATATGAAACACATAGAAAACAGCATAAATTTGATGTCCTATAATGACATGATCAAGGAGAATAAAGTTAGCAAGATGGAAAAAGGGGTGTAAAGGTGGTTCATGAAAAATTAAAGAATGAGTTATTTTCTTTATTTTCATAATGAAAATTATGTTTATCCATTGTGTAATTCTATAATTTGTACTGATTTCTTTCTTATTAAAGAAATTAATTTGCAGCCTAGTGATTTGTCACAAGTATGTCTTTTTTCCCAAAAATAGCATCCCAAAATTTAAAACTAATAATGCTAAATTTTTGTTTGCTTTTTTGTTTTGTTTTTCAAGACAGGGTTTCTCTGTAATTTTGGAGCCTGTCCTGGAACTCGCTCTGTAGACCAGGCTGGCCTTGAACTCACAGAGATCTGCCTGTCTCTGCATCCCAAGTGCTGCGATTAATGGCATGTGTCACCACTGCCTGACATGCAATGCCAATTTTACTGGACAAATATAAGGGGGGGCCATGGCAATATTTATTATAACTGGAGAAATATAATATGGCATAGCAGAGATCATCTGAAAAGGAAATAGAAGGAAGAAGTTAGAAAGGCAATGGAGATGTTGCCCCGGACATATTTGCAAGCTACAAGTTAAACAAGTACTTAATTCATATTTGGCGCTGTCCTGGCACTCACTCTGAAGATCAGGCTGGCCTCAAACTCACAGAGATCCACCTGCCTCTGCCTCCCAAGTGCTGGCAATAAAGGTGTGCGCCACCACCACCCAGCTAATATACATAGCTTTAACAGACACACATTTAAAAAATTCCTTATACATGGATAGAACATGTAAATAATTATTGGTCATGGGTATCAGCAGCCTTCTATAAACCACTAAGGGGACCTATATTATATGTTTATATGCATCATGCCCCTATATATTCTCCTAAATATTATCAAACAGTCCAATACAAGCCTTCAGCATAGGCTGAAAAAGAAACTGTGATCAAAAGATGATTAATATTTTGATGTATTATTTTATAGTAACATTTTAGAATTCTCCTTTCCTTGCTACTTTGCTGCTGTTCATTTTTCATGTTCTTGTTTCTAACTGTAATAGATTTTTCAGAGGCAGTGAGCTTGACAGTCAAAAAAAAACATCAATAAAACCAAATGTGTCACAAAAAATAAATGAAATTTCAGTCATAAAGGCATATATTGTGCAAACCAGAGTGAAAACTCATCCTTCAAGTGAATGTGACTTCTTAATGATGTTATAGAGAGGGCTCCCGCTCATAAGTCCTCATTACAACAATCCTTTGAACTTAAATTTTTAATTAATTTTGAAATCCACAATGTAAATTTGAAATATGTTGCCTTTAGAAATCATATTCTAGTTAAGGGGACTGAAATAACCCAAAATCTAATAAAAAATCTCTTTCAAGATAATTTCTTTAGTGGCTTGATGTACATTTCAATAGATGATCATTAGTTAAAGAAAATAAATAAACAAGTAAAGAAGGAAAGAGAAGAAGAAAGAGACGGAATTGCAATTTGAAATGTGGATATTTTGTTCATCCCAGGGCACTTAATGCTCAATAAATGGTAGGCCAACAAAAAATACCAAATGGTTTGATCATAAAATTTGGCAAGCATGTTTTCTTGTAATTTTAAGTGTAAAATGTTTGTCCAGTATTGTGTAGACCACATTTATAATAACTTAAATGCAATTAAAATATAAGTGAAATGGATATCAGCTAAATTCTATATGCATTAAAAACACTCATAACCTAAAGCTTAACATTCCATTGCTACAGTAAGTAAGACTGTTTTTCTCGAATCTCAGAGCCTTAGGAAAATGTGTTGCTGTCATTTTACCTTAAAATGGCTCATTTCCTGATTTGTTATTAATGGCCTAAGTACCTAATATATATTCCATAAGTGGACAGCTCAAGGCAAATCAATGATATTTCACAAGAAAAATTGATTATTGTAGAAATCATGATTTTTCAAAAACTTAAACATTTATAAAACAAAATAATGAAGACTATAGCTTTGGAAATATCTCTGTTGCAAAACTCATAACTTTATTTTGACGGTAATTCACGGGATTTCATGTTTGCTTTTGATTTTACCTAAAACATTTAATTCAGCAAAGAAAAAATGCACAATGATACTACAGGCATTGATTCATATACACACAACCTCACAGCCAAAGCAATCATGCATGGTCTGTTAAATCATCAACAGAAGTGGCGGAAATACTTTAAAAGAGCTGCATTAATATATGTCCTGATTCTCACTGGCAGTGTTAATTATATAAGGGTTATTATCCTGTCAGCAGTTTCTAGACAATTATCCTTAGTTCTAAATTCCAGGAATGACATATAAATACACACACACACACACACACACACACACACACACGCACACATTCGTGTGTGTTCTAGAAAACTCAAAGAAATAAAGGAGATAACAAAACTAAAATCCTCATAGAGCACACAGAAGCCTGGATGTTATCCTAGCTCATCCATCTTTCAGCTCTTCTTCCTGAAACTAACCTTAAATTCTTAGCTCAAGAACTAACAAATGATAATCTGTAGATATCAAGTGCATTTTTATTCAATGCTATGATCAAAGAAAAGGGCTTTTTACCTCCTTACATATTTCTGGCAGGTGATCGGACATATGTCCTTTGGATTTATAGTGGAGTCTCTGAAACTACAAAATAAATGAGTAATGCTAAATTTAAAACTCATGCTTGGGCAAATATGGAATAAACATTAAAATTCATTATAACATTAAAAATATAAACACTAAAAGCATATTGTAAAATTAAGTGCACATAAATAGTTTTCAATTGATGATGGATTTTCTTCATTAGCGCTGCTATGACCAAGTTCCCATACTTGGTCATGATGCAAACTAAAGAAAGTTTTTCTTGTTTTGCTTTCCATAGAGTAGAGCTTATTTAACGGTGCCACAGGATTACTTGATGACCTCAGGAATATACCTGTGTATGCTTTAAAAATAAAGACCCTGATTTTGTGAGGTTACATTTTTTTTTTTATCCAAGAAAGTGACAATTCGGCATATGGAGTGATGGGTCAATGGTTAAGAACACCTCCCGATATTCTAGAGGGCCTGAGTTGGTTCAGGACACCCATGTCAGGCTGGTCACAATTGGCTATCATTTCAGCCCAAGGGACTCCAACAATATCTTTGGGCACATACATACACACATACAATATACATTTAGACAGATACATGTGTATTTATAGATAAACAAAAGTATTTATTATGAGGACTTGATAATTCAAAGCTTAAATTTTCATTACTAAACAGGACTGTCTTTTTTTTTTCAAATCTGAAAACCTTAAGTAATCATGTTCCTTTTTACACACCAACCCCAAATCCCCTTTGCTATCTACCTGACTGCTTATTAATGAGCAAAGTAAATTTTAATAAAGGTATTCCATATGTATTCAAGCATGAAATTTAAGTATTGGAATTCTTTGCTTTTATAATTTTGGAGATCCCACAATAAATCACAAGAAAACGTGTCCTGCTGAGAAAGAGGTGAAGTCCCTTTGTTTTGGCCACAGGAATGAATCCTAAACAACACAATCCTAAGCAAATGCATTTACCTTCGGTGTTTCCGTGTCTCTCTTCTTATCTGATTGTTTGGTTCCAAGCGCTGACCTATGTGCTTGGATCTGTTCTGGTGCACCCTGAGCAAACAAGCTATATCCACAGGCGACAGAGAAGGTGAAAAGTGCGATTACCTTTGCTGGTCTCTCTTACTTCTCAATTGTTTCTTGTGCGAGAGACAACAGAAACCGAATTCTGCTGACCTCTGGTATTGATTGGCTTTGTGCAAGAACAAATTCAACATGAACAGAAAAAACAGAACAAAATTTTCAGACCTGAACCTTGGGGTGTCTCTGTGTACTCACAAACCACAATTAAGTGTGAAGAACAAAACAGAGTTTTCAAAATCTCTTTATATCAGTATTAAAAATGACTTCATCTCTTACTATAAGTTCATAATGATTTTATGTGTACACTATATTAATAAATTGTATAATATCTCAAATTCACTTTGATATGGTTTGTTAGATAACCATATTAATTCTAAGATTCCAGCTTTGTCAGAGAGTAGACTGACTTCAAAATTTAAATGCAATATATAACAATTCTTTTAGAATCTAAAAATGGATCTTCAATCTATCAAAATTATGGTATGGATGCATTTTGAAGTCACCATGATGTATTACATTAAATATTTTACATACTAGGAAAAACATCAGTGAGTGGTTATTAGATACAGAGTGATGGCATTTATGAGCTTTGCATGTTACAAATAAAATATGGATAGCAGAAATAGTTTAAGTGCCTAGCCTTGAGATTTCCCCAGTGGGATTAAAATTTTGTATATGCCAAAGGTCCAACTATTTAAACACATCATAGTATGTGTGCTGTTTTCTGTACAAGGGGAATTTCTTGAAAGGAAGTATTTTTCAAAGTTCATGCTCTGCTGATTCATAATACAAAAGTAAAGTGAAAAGATAAAATCTTAAGTGTGTATGAGCTGTGTCAAGATTGAAGAAATTATGCCTTGTTTGACTTGCTTTTAATAACAGCAAATGGTGAGTGTAAAATCAATCAGTAATGTGTTAAATTTTGTCAAGTGACCAGACTCTATTACAAAATAGTAGGATGAGAGAAAGTGGGACTAGTGACAGACTCAGTGGCAGAGGTCTTCTCTAGACTGAGCAAGATCCTGGCTTTGACACCCAGTACCGAAGAAGGGAAGGGAGGAGGAAGAGAAACAGGAAGAGGAATTGAGACGGATGAAAAAAAGGAGTGAGCGAGGTGAGAAGGTGAGGAGAGGAGATACATCTGTATACTTCGTAATTTATTAATACAAATTATATACACTCTTTAAAACGTCCGTGAAGTTTTTTATTATTATTTTATGTAATAAATCAGTTAAAAAGGAGTTTGATTTATTCAAATGAGCACCCATGCTTTGAATATCCTTTCCAATACCCTCCATTCTGGATGACATCTAGGTCCTTACAATTATGCGTTGATTTAAGATTGTTCTTCTGATTATGAAGTAGTCAAGTCAACTGTTTTTCAGGAACATGGATTCCTCTGCAATCAGACAAATCTCTTATGATAACCTTATTGATTTTACCTTATTGAGAGAGACTTCGTACTCCGTTTAAGGAAAGCAAAGGTGTACTCAGAGCGTCCAACCACACTGCTAACCACAAGCTCTCCTCTTAACAGAAACAGATGAGAAGCACAAGGAACAGTGAGAGGCAGAAAGTGTAAAGGGCTTAAGGGGCTTTGATAAAGTCATGAAGGAGGCATCAAAGATGCCAGTGTTGACTTACCCTCCTGTTTGCTGTTCCGGAGATTGCCACAGCCTAGAAAGATGCACCATGGTAAGATTTGGGACATGTGACAGCTCTGCTTTTCTTCTCTAGCGTGGTTACTATGAACGCACACATGCGAGCTCTTATATTCTGTAAATCTATTCTCTTAACACTCATGCAAACTCCTTGGCGAGTTGTCCTTAACACTAGGCAAATGGGTTAGGAAAGCCAATGAAGAATCTCTTCAGATCTAGTTTAGGCATTTAAATGATTCTCTGAAGTCCACAATGTTAATATGTAGTAAATCAACCTAAATTGGCATGATTTTTATTAATATTTGCTAATACGAACATGGCCCCAGTTAAGTTTTGGTGGTACACATGGGAATTTCATTTCTCACTCAAGAATTAACTATCAGGATAATTTTTCAATTAATTTTCAAATAATTTTTCAATTAAGATTGTAAAGAATTGTTGGCCAACTGGAAGGCATAGGCTAATGCCAATCTCTCTCTCTCTCAGAGAGAGAGAGAGAGAGAGAGAGATATATATATATATATTATATATATACACATATATATATATATACACCTTCACATTCCAACAATAGAGGCATAAAATGTGATGCCATTTTTGTTAGTGTCAAGATATTTACTCAACAAAACTATGTGATACAAAAGTAATACAAAATGCTGTTATTATGCTACATAAAAATAATAGTAAATAAATACAAATTATCACCTAGAAGATATATTAATATTGGTATGCAAAATGTCGCATGACTAATATCAGTGATGAAGGTTGTTTATTAGGTGTAAGCAACACTATGACAGGTTATACACTCATTTCAGAATTTAGATTTTTTTCTTCTCTTTTTAGAAAAATTACTGTAGTTGACTAAAGAGTCATAAATTCAATCAGTCCTACTGAATATACAGGATTATTGTCAGTGTATAAAGAAACAAAGGATTAAAACTTCTCTTATAAGCATGTGACACATTTTTATCAAAACAACAAATCATCTAGGTATACCAAGAGTTGTTTATTGTGGACAGTTGTCTGCTTGGTGTTTTAGCAGACTCTGGATTTTGTAAAACTCGATTAGGTTTTCTTACTAGACATATGTGGACTGCGCTGTGTACTTGTTCAAAAAGAGATCTTATGAGAAGAGGTTTTATTAACTCAATGGCCCACAATTTTAATTTGAAAGGGATTTTAGGGGACTCCTCAACAGAGACACAGAAAGGAACTGTGCACATTGTTACAAAACCAGGAAAACGGAATGTATATTCTACCACACGGTGACCTTCACAAGCACTGACTGTCTTCAGCCACTGTTAAAAGATAACCCATCCTAAAGAGTGGCGACAGTGGAGAAGGAATTCAGAAAAGCTATCTGAATATCTACTATGGGTTAATAGTTATAATGGTGCTCCATCTTGAACTCATTACAAAGTAGTACTTAAAAACAACCTGCTGCTATTTTTTTACATGTTTATTAAAGCTATTTTATGTATTTGTGTGTATGCATGTGTGTATTTTGAGAAAGGTGTCTTTGGAGGACCAGAAGCAGTCATTGCATCTTCTGGAATTGGGCTTAAGTATAGCTAGGAGTTACCCTATATAGATGCTTGGAACTAAATTTGGGAACCTCTGCAGCAAGGACTCTTAACTGGGAGCCACCTCTCAGCTCCCAATATTCGTTTTATTTCTCACAGTTTAGTAATATGGGAGAGAATGTTATAATGTTATAATGGGCCGAGTTTCATTTTCTGTAATAGAAGATCTTTGAAATACCTTGAAACACATACTCACAAAAGACTGGTATTGTTCACATATGTGTGTGTTTTTCCCTAAATTTCTTACTTTCTTACAACACACTACCTTTATAATTAGATAAAACAAAAATTGTTAGAAAGGAAGTTACTGTAGATTAACTGGGAGGAAAAGGAATAGCAGGAGAAAGAAGAGGGAAGGAGCAAAGGAGTGTGGGAAAGGGGACAAGGAAAAAAAGAAAAGAAGGAAGATAATATTAATGACAGACTAATCACTAATGCCCATGATTAAAAATATATAAAATATCAAAACAAAAAGTCATTTATCTGTCCTTTATATAGAAGAAAGCAATCAACAACCTACTAAAGATAAAACATTAGTTCTAGTACATTAACAAAAGAAAGCCCCAATGTCCAGCATTAAATTCTGTGGTAAAGAACCAGACTGTTTGTTTGCACTAGTAATAAATTAGACAGTCACATAAGGATTAACTGCCAGCTGACACTTGAAACACTGCCCAGTAGTCCAGTTGTGAATACTGATTCAGATTTGGTTTCCTACCAATAAATTTTAGTAAAGAGAGTTCAAATAGTATAATTCATGAGAGAGGTATACAGTGTGAGTCTGACTTTTATAATTGTTTTCCATCTGCCTTCTTACCTCTGAAGTATACCTATCATGTAATTCCCTCAAGGGTCCAGTATCCGCTGGAACAAAGAGAAACTGTGCAAACCACATATACATTTGGAAGATATGTCAGGTTTCATAATAAATTCAATTTTCTCTATTAACAGGTTCAAAAATCTGATAAAGCTCTTGAATATATGAGTGAGTGACATAAACAGATATTTTACCTTCAATTTCTCAGAAAGATAAACATGTCTTTAATGTTTAAAGTTATATAGCTTATTCACAAATAATATGAGACATGGGCACTGCCAAAATCAGAAAAATGAAAATATAAAAACATTAATATTTCTGAAAAAAAAAACATAAAGCATTCAGCTTCTTCTAACATCTTCTATGCTTAGTTCACACACTCACACACACACACACACACACACACACACAAAGATAAAGTTTTTATCCCACTCATTGCTTACTGAGCTTCCAATGCAATAATGATCGATTTTTCATGAAGTTGAAGCTGTGAGAGATATGGCTCCCTTTCCTCCACTTGTTATACTTTCAAATGGAAACGGACCTGAGGACAAATGTCAACTAAAGAAAACTGAACAGATAAGGAGACAATTTATCCAACATTCAGGATAATTGGTCTCAATGAAAATGAGGCATAGCGCTATTATATATCAGTTGACATTACTTCCTCTGCGCCAAGAGAGCCTGACAAAATGTCCCTTCTCATAAAAATTCAAATGGCTACTGTCATCTAGTCTCCAAGTGTCAGAGTCTGAGTAAGCTATCACAAATCAGAACTCCCCTGTTTGTTTAACAGGAAACAGGGGTCGTTTTGTTTCCAGCCTCTTTAGATTTCAATGGATAGGTAAAACCCGAAAAGACCAAAGCATAAGCAATAGTTCCAGCTTTGTCCCTAAGAGTCCAGGATTCACCTGTTGTCTTTCTTGTCCATTCTCTCAGCTCTTAGCATCACAAAGTAATCATTGCAGAAAAAGAAAAGTAAATGACTAACCTAAGAGAGTACACACACACAAGAGTGGGAGGAGGGAGGGAGGGAGGGAGGGAGGGAGGCTCTCTCTCTCTCTCTCTCTCTCAGAGAGAGAGAGAGAGAGAGAGAACTGAAAAACAAAGGCTAAGGAAATAAAGACCAGGAAAAGGTATGCTAGGTATGAATGGAGACAGGCCAACAGAATGAAGAAAACTCTGAAATGTTTTAGAAGTGAGTGAAAAAAAATGAGTGTGATTCAAAAAAACATAAAGGGGGATAAAAGAATACATACAAACAAAGATACAGACACTGTGAGGATGATGTTAGGAAGCAGGGAAGAGCATTTCTGCCTTCCTGGTCTTAGGGAAGTGGTGAAGGATGGTGAAATCTGAGGCTGTGAATGAAATCCAAGCCTGTGAATAGCTGGAGAGGTAGATGGTGACTGGTGACACAGAAGACATTGAGAAATTCTGGGAAAAGATAGTGAAAGAGTCAATGCGTGTGCGAAACAACCCACAGATGGCTAAACCACATCTGAGACAGTCCATGTGTGCAGTGTTTTCTTTTATCTTTTTTCTTTTTTAAAATAGCTACAACAGGCTCAGCGTTTATCACGCAAGTTCATCGTCTAGTCTAGACAGAAGTAGTAATCAAGTTACATTGAAGGTTTTTTTTAACCATACGTGGTAACAATGGATGAAATATTTGACTAAAGGAATTTGCAAATCAGTGAACAGATGAAGATTATACAAATACAGGACATCCTTTTACTAATGTTTCACTGAAATTTAATTCTACAAATATTGTATTTTTTTTACTATTAAGATAATGCTTAGTGTCTGAGATGCCTTAGTAAAACATAGTCCCTCTGTGAATATGTAAAAAGGATAGACCTAGAAACAGCTAAAAACTATGATGCAATTATAGAAATATCACTGATTCACAGGACAATCTATTCGATAGTAACAGCCAGAAAATGTTTCCGTTGGACACTAGGAGTGGAGTTGAGCTCTTACTGAGACCACTCAAATAATCCAAGCATAAATACAAACACCACGTGGTTATGTTCATATGTAGAATCTAAAAAAAAAGTCAATCTTAAAATTTTGAGATTAGACTGATTCTGAATGAGAAGAGGGAAATGGAGGGTGTCGGGCTGTAGGACAATATTTTTGCCACAGAGAAATGGAAATATCTAAGATGACAAAGACATTGAGCTTTTGTAAGAGATATGCCACAACATATTCATATACCAACAAAGCAGAATTGGCCCTTTTTAGTACATAGACACATTGCTATAAAACACAAAATAATAAATTTAAATTGTGTGATTAAATTCTAGGTTGAAAATTAAAAGGAGGGAGCTAGCTGCTTGTTAGAAGACCACAAATTGAATAGTGGCAGTCCCATCCTTACAGATGTGAGCTGTTGTGAACTCTATCGAACGATGGTAACTTCCATATGTCCTCCGAACCTTTCGGTGAATATAAATACCACTCCTCCTAATGTGATAGTAAACCACAGTAGCACACAAAGAGCGCATAGAGCCACTGCCAAGGGCTGAGCAGGATCAGATATTCTGGTTTCTGTTAGTATCTATCCTGTCTTTCTTTTCTTTCTCTGTTCCTTCTATAAATACATGCTTCCAGAAGACATTAAGATAACATGAAATATTTAAATATTGAATCTTACAACAAATGGTCCCCACACACTTATTTTTATTGTTTTTGTTCTTGTTTAAATATCTGTGGGAGTGAAAGACAAGTGACTATTGATGTACTTGGAGACAAGAAGTCTTCAGATCCCTTGGAGGTGAAGTTATAGATGCCTTTGAGGCATAAGTTCTGGGAACAAAACCCAGGCCACTGAAGGGGCAACAATGCATCTTACCTGCTGAGTATCTCTCCAGATCCCCAATAAGTATTGTAAAAGCTAAGTGTTTCCTAAAAACTAGGTACCTATTTCCCCTATAATATCAAAAGAGGATGCATTCTGCCACCAACTAAACATAGTTGCCATTTGAGATTCCCCTTGAAAGTACTTCATTATTTGCTCATGATGTCAGAACAAAATATCACAGTGTGGATAAACAACAGAAATAACCGGCTTTATAAAATTATTTAGTTCTTTTTAAATCTAAAAATATGTTGGAAGATTTCTTACTGCCTCCCCATAAAGGAGCATGTTAAGTTTTAAAAACATAAACAAAAACGTTTTAAAGAAATTTGCAAGATGGCTACTTGCATATATTAGTCAAGACTAATGCCTTTCCTGCTTTAGATACCACTCATGCTAGTGTTTCAGCTCTTCTGAAAACAACCGGGGAAGAAAATCACTTGTTACACAAGCCTGACTTCCTGAGTTTGATTGATCCCTGGGACCCATAACCTGAGTAAGGAAACTTACGAAGTTGCCCTCTGACCTTTAACCATACATGGTATAACCACTTAGGTCTACACACACACCAAAACAAAACAAAATAAAAACTTATTAACAAAACCTGGAGCCTCTTAGTAATAATAGATCAGGCTCAAAGGTATATCTAATTTTGTGACTGATGAATATAGTGCTTAGCACTACACAGAAATCAATAGTAATATTATTCCCTTCGTTTCCTGAGGCTGAACTCTAAAATAATAAAATGGAGTGGTTTTCAAAGAATGAATCAATCTAAAGTACTTATCTAGGACAATAAAAAAGACACATTTTCTTGGCTGTTCTGGAGCTAGTTCTGTAAACCAGATTGCCTTTGAACTCAGAGATGTACATATATCTACCTGTCTCTGCCTCCCAAGTGCTGCGCTTAATGACATGTGCCATCACTACCTGGCTCAAGGCTCACTAATTACCATAAAATAAAAAACTTAACAAAGATAAGCAACTCAGTCATATATAAAAGCCATTGGAGAATTAAACTGTGTCAGAAAACACTTAAATGAGCCTGACGATGAACTATGCAAAATATCATTTAAGTATACAATTATGATTTTAAAAAAACTATCTTTTCAACCCATTTAAAACTACAAGTTAGTTACCACTAAAGACCTTCCTCACACGTTTTTTTTTAACAAAGGAGTATTGTATTGTAAAATACAAGTTTATTGTAAGATGAGTGTCATAAACTCTTTACTTATTTACACGTTATTGACAATATTTTATTTTTTTCTATGAGAAAATCCAGGCAGTTTGTAACCTGAACTAATAACTAACCTGTAACTTAACCTGAGCTGATTTGAGTAACTGAAAATCAGGACCTCCTTCCTTTGGGGGCTGGCTTAGTCTTCTTCATATTGTATCAACCTAATATGTATCCTCCAGGGTTTTGCTAATCCCTGGGCACTGTGCTGACTGCTGGAAATGAGGCACAAGGCACAGCAGTGTAAACTCCAGCAGGAGTGCTCCCGTGATCAGGAGGTTAAAAACTCCCCACCAGCAGAAAAGGAGAATGCCTTACTTAACTCAGTGGTACAAATTATTTCCAGGTGGTGATAATTATCACTTAGGGTGTTTGATATTCCGGACTTTGCATCTAAATTTAAACTTGACAAGTTAAACTTTTCATCGTGTGCATTTTCCCATAATCTCTCAAAGGCCAGAGACAAGGATAGACGGATTAGTGATGGGTGAAACCAATTCCACCCAAAATGGCAACACTTAATTACAAGGCTTGTTGTTTATAATTAACTGTGCAAATCACTAACTTGAAAGTTTCTTTTCAAAGTATTTAAAAACCAACTCTTTTCCCAGGGGGAATTTAATACTCTATATTATTACATAGTTAAGTATTATTTTGTCTTCTTGAAGAACAAGATGTGCAAATGACATATTTCACTGACAGCATTGCCAGCAAATTTGGAAATTTGTCATGTACTACATTATTGGCACAATTCTACGAGGCCATATTTTAGGTCATAGTTGTATTATTTTTAGTGGGGCAGCTTAGTTAAGGGAAGCCGTAAAAAGACAAATATGAACAATGCTCTACTCAGTCACCATCAGAGAAGCTTCCTCCTGCACCAGATGGGACCAAATACAGAGATGCCCCCCAACCGGACACTATGGAGTACTCAGTCCTAAAAGGGAGGTCCCCAGCAAATCCCTCCCCAAAGAGACCTGAAAACCCTGAAGAAGAGTAAAAAAGAGTGAAAGAATGTAAGAGCTGGGGGGCTGGGGAAAGGGATGGAAAACACCTAGAAAATAAGGCCCTCTAAATCAACATGCTTCATGTGCACATGAAAGCACAGCCTTAACAGCACGCATGGGGTCCGCACAGGTCTGCACCAGAGGGGGCGCTAATGTTGAAAGGAGAAGCGGACACATCTTAATTCAGAAGAGATCTCCAATTGATAACCACTAGCAAAGGAAAATTTAGTTTCCTCCAAGGGAATCTCAGTGGCTCAACAAATTGCTCTTGTGGGTAGGCTGCATGCCCAGCAGGAGGTGGCCCACAGAAGATAAACTCAGTAACATATTTGGAGGTATCTACTCCCATATTGTTGCTTCGGGATTTTTCCTCTTTTTAAAAAGAATTATTTTATCACATTGTTTTTTATTTTCATTTTATTTTACTTACATGTTTAACTTCTCTCTTTTTACCCAATAAGTCCTTTGTATGTGGCTTCCAGTTTAGAGGTTTCATTGGTTTCATGAGTGTGTGGAAAAGTGAGATTCTGTTTCTTGTGCCCTTTCTCAGGCTGTTTCATTTCTTGTGCCCTTTCTCAGGCTGTTTCATTTCTTCTTTTTCTTTAAAGTTATATTTTGACGCATTAGCTTTTGTTTTATATTATTATTTTCATTAATTCTTAGAAGCCTGTTTGTTTTCTAATGAGAGACAGAAAGGAGGTGGATTCAGATGGGAGGCAATGAGAAATGTGGAGG
This sequence comes from Bramus lutescens, assembly GCA_001685075.1. Taxonomy (NCBI): domain Eukaryota; kingdom Metazoa; phylum Chordata; class Mammalia; order Rodentia; family Cricetidae; genus Bramus; species Bramus lutescens. The sequence goes on from LOEQ01001578.1 coordinate 125,564, forward strand.
TGTAGAGGGAGTGGAAAATATTTGGGATATATTATATGACAAAAATATCCATTTTCAATAACAGAAAATAAAATAAAAAATAAATTCATAAAAATAAAAGAAAATGTACATGATAAGGATTCAGTATGCATTCTGTCTAAGTTTTTTGTTTTATTTCTTTTCATTTTATTTTCGTTTTCTTTTTCTTTTTATGGTACCATCTTCAGGGCTCTTGCTGTAATCACAGAAGGGAATGTCACCAAGGAGATTAATAAATACAAGGGAAAATGACATGTGTTCAGTGAAGTGACCGAAACCCCTGTCTGCAATGACATGCCAACAGAATGTCTATGTGAAGATGGAGCTAGTAACAGAATACAAATCCAAGGCATTACCATGTACACACTCTGTAACCCCCAGCTGATAGCAATGAAGACACCATCTGAATAGAAAAAAATTGTCACAAAATCTTTTTTTTCAAAGTGTTCCCTCATCCTCAAGTCCTGAATACTGAACTCTAATAAGAGTCTAGAAGGACATAATAGAGATATTTGACTCACAAGGGCATCTCTTCCATCAGACTCTAATGCACTTGAGACGGACAAATAATTGGTTAAAGAAAAGTTTCTTCCAAGCTATTTATAAACATTATATATAAATTCCAAGAATACTTTACAAAAATATAGACTATTGTGATCTATCTAAAAAATATGACTATCTAAATGACTGTAAGTAAGCAAATCTTAAGGGCATAGAATCTCAATTTGAGAAAATGTAAACGTGAGTCTTCAAATACATCTTCTGAGCTGCAGTTAGTATTCTGTAATCAGTGTTTAGAATCAGAAAATTTATAATTATATTATATGTTGTTAGACGCCAAATATATTCTAAAGCCCTTAATAATAATTTCTACTTCAGTAGGGGCAAGAATAACAATCCTACATCAAATGGGATCCATCTGAGGATCAGAAAAACATAATAACAATTTCATTGTCACTGAGCAAATACGCAGGAGTAGATCAAGAGTTTAAACTCCGTTCTTATGCAGCCAAACTTACATCTTTCAACAGCTGTCAACGCAACATCAACTACTATAAATTATTCACTTACTGTGCCAGTTTGCATCAAAAGAAGCCACAGGAAATGAAAACATGGACATACATGCAGTTGTTTGAGATTACTAAAAATATCATATCCTGTTACATGTAACAAAAAGTTAGAGCCTAAGAAGAGTTTTCTAGTTCCTGATTTGAAGTTTCACTCAGCTAATACTTAATGAGGGCTTGCACTGTCAAAAGCACTAGAAACCTAAGAATAAAATTGAGGCCTTTCAGCAAATAGACAATTATGAGACAGTGTCACGTTTATAGGGAAGGTCACTGACACCACTGCTAATAAAGAACTGTAGGTCATGGTAAGTTAGAGCAATTCAATTCTAAATTGCAGCCTAAAACAACCCTGAACCCAGTCTTGGAGCTTCAATGGTTTCACAGTTGTCACTTCCAAATTTTCCCAATACCATCCTTTCCACGATCCCTGATTGTCCTATGTGATTATGGAGACATCCATGAGCTAAAGTGTGACATCAGAAAGTCTGTCCTTCATAGCCTCTGTAAAGCATGCATCTAAATTGCATGTAGGTGTCAGTTGGCAAAAGAAGTTTTCTCACGCCATCTCTTGATGGCAAATTCCCTTCTATTATGCAGATGGTCAACCACCACTCAGAATTTAGAGTTCAGAATCTAGTATTTATTTCCCTGGGTTGTGAAATCCTTCATAGGAAAAAACATCTTAATATGTTTCTATACAAAACAGCATAAAGGAGAAGCTAAACACCCACCATGGCTTTACATCACACAAATGTTGCAACCCCAAACTAGCAAGGATGTGGTTGGTAAGAAAATGCAGTGAGGTGTTGCTAAATACTGTGGGATATACTAAGGATCACTATAACTGCAACAGAGGAAAACTTAAGAAAAATCTATTGATGATTGGTATAAAATGATTAAAGCAGTGATAAAAAAAATACAGCTTTGAGTTTCTACCCCAAGAGACATCCTTGAAGGACAGAAGGAAGAGTTTCTTTCACAGTCTTGATACAATACTATTGAACAAATCACCTTAACACTTTTCTGAACAACTCCGTTAACTAAAAAGGAAATTTAAATTCATAACCACCAAAACTGTCATGCGCACTAACAAACATCTTCATTCAGTGATATACTGGTTTATTCCTTTGGCATAATAATTAATTAGGTTACAAAATATACTTTCGGCCCACGTGAATTCATGAGTCTATGACAAATTGTTTTTACTTAATTACAGGATTTATCTGTGTCACAGCCTGGTTGTCCTGGAACTCATTCTGTAGACCATGATGACCTCAAACTCACAGAGCTCCACCTAACCTCTGGCTCCCTGTGATGGGACCCTAAGCTGTGCACCACCACCGGCTCCAAGCTGCTTTACTTAAACAAATTCTCTAAATTTTATTTAAAAAGTTTTGGTATTTATCAAAAGGATTTTATAAATTTCTTAGGTTGTAATATGATCCATTTTCACCAAATCTTTCTGAAAAATTAACATCTTGGTCACTAAAGAATCTCCTTTCCATTTTCAAATTTGTTATTCCATTTATATAAGATGTAATTCACTAAAGCTGAAATGTGATCATAAATTTCAAGGGCATGACATATTTGGAACATTCTCCATAAACTTGTATTCTTGGTAGACAAACAAGTCTAATAACTAATAGCATTTCAGAATATGTGTAAGTATGTCACAGCAGAAAATGAATCCTACTATCTGCAGCATTCTGTAGGCATTGAACCTAGGACGGATATAGGGGGAAAGATTAAGCAATTTCGTTTTTTTTCCTTGTATGGTATTAATATCCATCATTCTTTCTTGCCATAACATGAAATCTGCAATTGTACCATGTACATTAATGATTTTATCATGGCTTACTTCAAAACAGAAAGCTATAACTAATCATAGTAGGTCAGTCAGTTTTGCTGGTTATGCAAAGGCAATAGGATGCATACACATCACCACCTTTAAAAATCAGTCTACAGGCATTGGTGGGCGGGGCAGAGAGGGCACCTTAGCCCATCTGCGATCTGCTGGAGCAGGAGATGGGACCTGTCCGGTAAACCCAAAGCGGCAGGATCTCAACAACACGGGGGAAATATCGAGATAACCAAAAGGCGTTCCAGTGAGGGTCCAACATTGATAGCGCAACAGAAACCAGAGACCTCGAACCAGACCAATGACTCTGCAATAAACACTTGCAAGTAAAGATGTGTGGACAAAAGCTCTACTGCCTGCATAACTCCCTGTGTCACACTACAGCTTCCATGGCAAGACCGTTTTTTTTTCTTTTTCTTTTAAATTTTGTTTTGTTTTGGGGGTGCTGCCAGGGCAGAGGGTGGATGGATACACAGGGATGGGAAATGAATGGGATGGAGATACTTGATGTGAAAGACACAAATAATTAAAAGAAAGTTAAAGTTAAAAAATGAAGTAAAAATCCACTCCCCACATTGTAAGTAATTTATTTGTCCTCTAAGATGAAAACTCGACAATTAGGGAAATAAAGGAGGTGCAGAAGTCAAGTGTGACACTTGACAATACGAGTGCTCTTTGGTTCTCTTGCTGCATACGCTGCTTCATGTCTGCAAACCAGTCCTTATTAACGTCATTCAGTCTCTGATCCTCACTTGCCAGATGAAAGGCTGGACTAAGAGCACACTCAACATGACATATTTTAGGATTCTGATGAGACCTTTTGTTCAAAAGCACATTTCATTTTAATATATACTTGACATGTTTTAGCCAAAATTGTTGACTATAATACAATATTTATTAAGATCACTTTCAGACACACACTGTGTCAAGACCTGCATATCCACACAGCAGGACTAACACGAGGAACACTTTACTGATTTACAGCAATAAAAAAGAAAAATGTCAAAGGTCACAGGAGCCACATGGAGCCTTATTATAGCCAGAATACAACTGGGTGCCTTTTCTGTATCTACAACAATTTGTCATGCAGCTTCTGCAGAAGATATTAATAATGATATAGAACCAGTAAGCAGAAGAGAAATGCAAGGTTCAGAAGCCTGGCCAGTATTGAATTTGTAATTTATCACAGGATAGCACAGCCTTACTACTGCAATCTACAATTTACCATGTTGGGGATTTACAATTCAAATGAGTCTCTTCCTTTGTCAGAGAATGGACTGTACACACATCAGTCAGTAGGACACAAAAATGCCTGGTCAGTTTCATTTTAAATGCATGCTTTATTTGGCAAGGATAACTAATTACTATCGTTATTTTTTGCTGTTTATGGATGCAATATTTATTAGGCAAAATGTAATTTGGAATCCTTTCTTTCACCCAAACCTAATTCATTTCCTGACATTTCGAAATATTCATGTCCTTATTAGACATATGATGTCTTTCAAGCTGCAATACTGAGATGATTCATTTATTTCTTCGAGCAGTGTTAAATAAATATTCCCTAAGGAGAAGGCTAGAGAAAAAAAAATACCAAGTTCTTTCCAAAACGGAAGACAGAAATATAAAGAGATGAGCAGGGAGAGGGAGGAGGCCAGATTTAGGCCTAAGGAAAAGGATTTAGGCGCCAGTCACTCCCAAGATTGCAACCTGCGTTTATATTTTGCCTTCCCACTGTGGCCTATGGCGAGACTCTTAACTGGCTTGCATCAATTTCCATATCTGTAAAATGGGAGTGATGCTACCCCCCTCCCAGGCATCTTGTGAGAATTAATTAGTGCTTGTGAAAGGCTTTGAAGATGAAACAGGCTGTGTAAGTGCTAACTATTATTACTATGAGAGAACTGTCAAGTGCTATAATTAAACAATGTTAAGCCCTACAATATGACCCACTCCAAAATAATCAGGGTTCCATGAGGGAAAGGCACCAGCCTTCACTTTCGTCTGTCTGTGGGCTGAACAAAAGCTGGTAGGAAACCAGCACCTGCGATTCCCACCGCAATAAGCCACAAATCTGCATTCCCCTTAATCTCAACACATATAATTCCATGAAGGCCCTAGGGCAGGTCTGAAGCAGATTAATGTCCTCAGGGAGACATAAATCCAAAGTGCAGAAGGAAGAAAGAGAGAAGACACCAGATATTTTCAACAGGGCTGGAGACACCCAGGAAAAACAAGTAAGTTGGTAAGCTGTTTCCACAGTCATTTGAAGGGGGAAGGAAGCTTGGCACGAATGGCCTTCTCATCCCACAGAGGTGTAAGAATTCAGCCAGGCCTCAGCTTTTCTGGCCTCTGTTGACTTTTCTGAGTTGTTGAGCCCACACCTCTAAACTCAAGTTTTCATCCATTCCATTTCTTTCAAAATGAGAAATGACGAAACAGCTGAACTTTCAAAGCAACCCTTTCCATTTATTTTGAGCCATATGTGTTTTTCCTTGTGATAGAACCAAGTGGTTGAATTGCGTAAACTCCTAAGTTTTTGATGTCACTTCTGTGAGTATGAAAGATAGAAATGATTTTACCAAAACTGAAAGTTTAAAACTTGAAGCTAAATGTATCACACACACACACACACACACACACACACACACACACTTATATATATATTAAAAGGTATCTTTATTTTTGTTATTTTATCTTCAAAACAACATCTACCTTTTTGCACACCAGATGAAGGTCAAATAAGATAAGCCAAAACCAAAATGATACTTCAAAATGACTGAGAATCTACCTTAGTTTAGTGTAGATTTCGAAAAATGGCTTATCCATGTATAATGAATTTGCATATTTACAAAATCCTTAGTATAACCTAAGGGACTTTTAAGTAAAATTATTCTGAAATCACTATGTTCTAGAGTTCATGTTTGCTTATTATAATGTCCATACCTATTTTAATTATATATGAAACCTAAACATCCTAGGACAAATTTTCACATTGTTACTGAAAGATAATCAATCCATCAAGACAAAATGCACAAATAATGAATAAACATGAAATTCAATTCTCTTTGGAATATTACAGAATAAAAAAATGTTCCAGACCACAGGAAAATGTTTTGTGTTTTTTTGTTTGTTTGTTTGTTTTTAAAAATGAAGATGACTCTTGGTGACTATACCTAGAGAAAACAACAGTGGCTCACGGGGAAGATCTATGCCTGACCTTGAATTCTGGTCCCAGCTCCTCACAAAGAAGGTCTCTTGGAATGTGAGCCAGTCACTAATTTCATTTAGTCCTCATATACGTCCTCAGAAAAATGGGAATGGTGGCTTCTAACAGTGAACCTTCAGACAGGATCACTGAAGATTCCATAACTTAACAGAACGGAAGAACAGTCTGGCCTATAAGACAAGGCTGGAAACCTATGCAAACCCTGCCTCCCTGGCATCTGGGCAGATATTAACTAGTAAGATAGCCAGTACATCAGGGTGGCAAGAAACTCTTCTAGCTACTCCGCAAAAGATTACAATGTATTGATTTACTCAGCAAATTTCTAGGTACACAGAAACCCATAAAAGTCCATTTGGTGGCTAATAGACTAATATAGACTTGATTACACCAAGTGAACCCAAGCAGAAGACTTTATCTGTTGCAGAGGCACTAAGGCCCACCAGTGCTTTTAGCATCTGTGGCAGCTAAAACCATCATTCAATTAATTTAATGACTAGATTCTCCAGTGAAATTGGTACAGGGTGATCCCAGCTCATGCTTTTAAGTTTTTATTTTACTATTATTATTTTTAACTTTTTTTTCCAGGGCAGACAAAGTGTTATTTAACCTAGGATGTCGTACGACTCTCTGTATAGATGAGATTGGCTTGAAGTCCTATGTCTCCTTCTACCTCCCAAGTGCTGGGATTATAGCTATGTAACACACCTTAGGCTCAAGCTCACACTTTATGGAATATTATAGTGTATATGGACTTCAGATTTCATATGTAACCAAACCTAAAGGGAAAAAAAAAGAGCATGGACAGGAAGGGCCATGGAAACCACAGAAAATTAGTTCCCAGCTTTTCAAAGTTGCTTAAAGTACATACTGTTAGGTTGGGACACTTGAAAACTCAGGTGGTAGAGAATATATCACAAATGGTCTGGTTGAAAAAGTAAAACAGAGCACACGTTTAAACACCTGGATTGCTACTGTCTTTCAAATCATCCTTCTATATGTCAGCATGGTTGTCCTTTGTAGTCCTTATTATTAGTGTACAAAATAGATTTACACTCATTATTGGAAAGGATCCCTCCTGGTATTTTTACTTCCTTTTCTTAGGAGCGAATTTATCACAGGATAAGTTGTGGTAATGGCCAAGTAGACTAAAATAAATAATCTAACACACTTTGGTCTATGGTTCCATGTTGTTTTCTTCTATTGTTGTCAATGTGGTAACCTGTGTGATTATGTGGTAACCACCTGAACTACGTTTCTCTTTCCTCTACTGTGCACATACTTTGTTGGATAATCTAAGAGTTTAATAATTGGTGTATTTACAGATATATTGGTATGTTTATAGGTATATTGTCTAGATAGTACATACACTCTTTTCAGTAGAACATAATATTGGACATTGCCCATTGCTTTTATTTAATCATCTTGAAGAATAGAACAATATCAAAACAACTCAAAATGTTCACTGATGCCAATTATTCTATACTGAGACAATTTAAAACTAAAATAAAAATAAAGTCAGACAGAACCATAAAAGCTTCCACAGTATATGTAATGATTCCCCTCATTTAAATAAATGAGTGCATTATATATAAATATTCACATATATACATCACATAAGATATATGTTTAAAGCTTATTTTATATGATTTTTAACAAGAGTCCAGATACTAGCTACAAAATTATAATACAAAAAAATTAAAAATCCTTCAGCGATAACTGATATTCCTTTGACTACCATCTGAATTAGTATCTACTGATAGGCTTTCACTGATTGATTTGGTATTTGGAATTTCATTTGTTTTAAATTTTAACTGTAACAGTTATTAAGTATTACCCTATGTACAGATGAAGACATAGTTTTGACAAATTCTTTTTTGGTGCAACAAAGCAGGAAAATAATACATATTCAATAAAGATTCATCACAGACACAGAAAAGAGAGAGGTTTCAGTGTTTATGTAAATATTCCCAGAAAATTGCTTTTAAAAAAATATGTTCAAATTATGCATGGCTACACACTTCCAATATAAGAGACACCTGTCAATTTGGGCAAATCAGTTTTCAGAGGTATTCATTATACTGATCTGAATAAGCAACCTCTTCCTTCAAATTCCCTTACATGTACACACAGAGCACTTCACTGTTGGGTTCACATCTGGGTTGGCTAAAGTCAGGCAAATGCCCACAAGTACAGACAAGAGGCAGTCATCAGATAGCTCTGAGAAGGCATCCAACTCCTGGACTCCATTTCCTCACAAAGCCAAGTTCAAACGATTACACAATAAAACTGACAGCACACTCACTTGCCAACTATATTTGAGATTTATCACTGACAGCAATTTCCTAGGAATTAGTTCTTAATCTAGACTCCAAATTACAGGAAGTTTACTTAATTTTAATTTTTAATTTTATTAAATCATTAAAAAGTCCCATCAACATCAAACCCTTAAAAGATGCTTTTATTACTCATAATTTGCTAAACCAACTTGCTATGCATTTCTTTTTATTTATAATCAGAAGGGAGGGTCAAAGATTCTCATTCTCTATCTCTCCTTCCCCCCTCCCTAGCTCTCATCCTCTTCCCTTCCTCTTGACTCTCTCTTTTCTCTGAGCTTTCCCTAAGCAATGTGGAGTAAACAGTTGTGGGCTATTCTATAAAGGAATAGCTGTGTGATTTCTGACCCCATTTCTGGATCTGCAGCAAGTTACGTGGTAGTCTGTCACCAACACTACCACATGGAGTGAAATGCTCCAACAATGAAGCAATCGCCCTAACTAGCTTGGGAAGCATCAGGACTTCTTCCTGCGGCCTCTGCTTTCTCCAACATATCCTCCTTGAAGAGTATGTCTACCAACCTGCTGCCTCTTGCCTTTCTCCATCCAGGGAAGCCTCACTACAGAGAAGTAGTTGCTCGTGTGACAGCCTTTCCACATGTCACATGCTGATTTCTCCTGCTGTATCGTGTTATCTGCATGGAACACCTAACACCTTACTGTAGAACTAAATAATGATAAACATGAACAGTCCGGATAAAAGAATTTGCAGTAGCGCTAAGGATCATCCATATTTAACAGAAAACTCTTAATATAAAATAATCCTCACCCAGAATAAGTCAGCTCTCAAAAGTGGCCATTTTACAAATCAAAGGTTGACTTCGAGGCCTGAGGGTATTTGAGATTTTATGTATTTCTGAGGCAAGCAAGATAAAAGGGAGAAGAGAGCTGTCCAGGTAAAACAACATTGAAATTGCTTAACTCTAACAAGAAATTACTTTTAGCAGACATAACTTGCCAATGCTTCTCTCTATAATTGAAGTTTCCTATATTGGTAAATAAGATTGCATTTAAATCCATGAAAGAATTAGCGAGAGAGGAGATACATTCCTGCAGAGGCCAATGTGTCTGATTCAGGATGACAGTCTTAATAACACGGGCTTCTGATTGCTAACAATTAAAATCCTGACCTCCTTTTTTCTTCCTATTAAATGAAAGCCTTTCTTTAAAAAAAAATGTAAAATTTACCCTGTCATAATACTGACAAGTGGCACTCAGCTGGTAAAGTAGTATATTAATATTGATTACTCTGATTAATAGCTCCTACTGTAAAAATTGGTTCAACAGTGCTTTAACATTTTTTAGAGGAACAGATGAGAGACAATTGAGTAGAATATATAATTGAGTTATCACACCCTATCACGAAGAAGAATATTGGAAGTGTGTGAATTAAGGTGAAAGCTGAGGTTCTGTAGTTTTAATCAAGAAACTCACTTCTAAGTAAAAATGTCAAATGAACTATCTCCCTTCCCTTTACTAAAAGAAACCTTTAAGAAAATAATGATCATGGCTTAAAATAAATGCTATTAAATTCAAGTGCTGTTAATAATCATCCAAATGACCATTTATTCAACATTTATAACTGTCAGAAGAGTCAATATTGATTAGGTTTTCAATAAGATTGTTCCTACAAAATCATAACATATTGGAAAATAAAATCAATGCCCAAGCTGGTCTGACTAAATTGGAAGGTTTCACTGCAGCAACTGGTAATATGGGCAATATCAACCCTATAATATTAGCAAAAGATTGATTCTTCCATGCCCACATTAAGGTTAAGTTAAGCCTAAGTTAAGGGTCTCTCCTACTGAACTTCCGTAACTCTTGTTCTCAATAGGAGATATAGAAAGTCCTAGTCTAGTAGCCTATTCTGCCAAAGCACCTCGTTACAAACCGTCTAGCAGAGATCCCGCTAAAGCTACAGGGAGGGTTAAGGTAAACGTTAGTCCTACTGTAATGTAAGGAATCCACCTGCTTGGGGAAGTGTTTATCGTGGCATTTATGGCAGCAAAGCGATGCAATAAACACCAGTGTCTCCACACACATGGGTAGGAGACTGAAGAAAACTAACCACAAGTATATTTGTAATGATGGAGAAGATCAGTAAAGGAGGCAGCTACAGGCTTGAAAACATCGATGTTCTACAGTAAAACTCAGAAACAGGTAGATTCCCAAGGAGGCACTCCTGCTAATTATTTCAGAGGCTTTAGGGAAGTCGCCAAGACTCTCTGAAATGCATCATCCTTATCTGCAGGATGGAAATAACAGTGTTAGTCCCTGATTCTGAAAGATATTAGGAATATTGAAGATAATTCTTGTAAAGTACCACTTTGTTAATGGCAAACTTTCTTTTATGATAAACTAAGATTGTTCAATCAAGAAACAGTTGGTTGCAATGTGTCGATCTCTGCAGTTCTGGGAATGTTCTACCAAGCCATGATAGGAGCTATCTGTTAAAGAACATCCAGTAAGGAATTTTTGGCAAAGAGTAGGGGGTTATTCTATTTGGCTTCTAGAGCTGTTGGTATCTTTGGAAATATGTAACTATCCTAGAGGATCCCCTCTGCTCCCAGATTAAGTTTAACCAACATTTACTGAGCTCCAACCACCAGACACACAAACATTAACAAGAGTCAATCCATGTCCTTAAGGGACTTAGTACAAGTGGAGGAGACAAAAACACAAGTTCAAATCAGCGTGAAGAAGCTGCTATAGAGGCTTTGGAAGCTTCACAGATGGGAGGCCTTCCACACAGACTTGATCTCAAACCAAATCAGAACAATCGGTTTTTGATTGGACATTATACATCAAAGCAAAGATTCCAACGGAACTGTGGGGCCTTGTAAAAGGCATACGCAATGTTGAGCTTCAGGGCCCAGGAAAAAAATTAAACTGAAACTTAAAGCAAAATGGGCACTTCATCACTACATTAAAACCCATAGAATAACCAATAACAGTGAAAATAATCCAATAAATTGACTGAAATTTTAAGAATATATGGATATTTGGATATTTCATTAATTCTAACATGGATTCATCAAATCAGAGCCTAACTTAGATGCCAATTATATAATAAAAAGAGCCCATTTCAGGATATTATGACCACATTTCTGTAGTATTCAGTACTGACACCAATTGTTCTTGAACCACAATTTTGCTCATGTTATAAACTCTTGGTTTTCTGGGTGTCTCGAGAGCCTATGTCTGTGTTCTGCCTTCAGTTTACCTCAGTTAAATACACATTTTTACACTCCTATTTTTGCAAAGTAAATGTAGCAAACGCATATTCCTAAAGTCTTCATCATAAACATTGGCTAACTCAAAGCATTCCATGTGCAGCATACTGAGAATTCAAAGAAGCAAATTCAGATTGGTATAGAGTTTTCAGCAAAACGAATGAAATGATTACCATTATAAAAAAAAAGTTTTAAAGTGTTTCTCAATAGACTTGTATCTGCTCTCTTCAAGGAATTCCCTACTCTTAAAAGTGTAATTGTGCAGAAAAAAAAAATACTACATGGGTGAAAAGCATGTTCAAAAGCAAAAATGAAATGCATTTGATAAATTGTGCCGGGAGGAGACATTTGCAGCATTTAACTCAGTGTGCCCTTTTCACAACTAGAACGCTAGCATGGTGGAAAAACCCAGCCACTCCAGCTGCTCTCACCTCTATGCAGGCCTGCCTTTTGCAGGTGCATCAAGGACTTCGTTCTCTTATTCTTTGAATCATCTTGCCGACACTAATGAGCATCGCTCTTCAGCTTTAATTATTGGTCCCTGACAAGTCAACATAATAGGAATCAGCTTAACCAAGTATGCTCCCCAGCGACATGTTCAATTACTCAGGTTGTGTTTCTCGGAGAGAAGGCTGAGCGGCTGCTAATTTAACACTGTCAAAAAAATAAACACGGAGATCACTTACAGTTTATCTTTTGACCTTTATGTCACCAAATCTAACAGGATATCTTTTTTATATTTTTTTCTGCCCCTGGATAGACTCAGCAAAACAAATATGCTGTAAGCCTGTTCCAAAGAGAATTAAAGTTTCTGCCCAAGTTCCAGAAAATAAATGTGGTTACATAATGTACTTTGGAATCTCTACATGATGAAATGTCCTGGGAGAGCCGCTTTATTTCTGATCTGCTTTCTGTCCATGACGTTTTATTAGTTCACGTCCAAAGGAAACAATCATCCCACCACTTACATATATAAGTAATTAACTTCAATGTAAAATTAAATGCACATGAAGGGAATAATTTTTATTTTCTTATTTATTGATTTTTTTATTGTTTGCGATGGAACCCAGGGCTGAAGTCTTGCTACTTCTCAAGTGCTGTTCTAAAGAGAAGACATATAAGCATATAATTTTATTTAAGATATTTCTAAGTTGGGAATATGCAAAATTTTAATAAACGTAGTAAACAACAATATACAATAAAATGTAAATTTATAATAATTTTAATGAACTAAATTAGCATTTTGAATTTAGTAGATTAGACCAGAGACAGTCTTAGTGATTTTACTCAATACAACCAACCATATTTAAGCCATTTCATTAGTAGTCTTCTTATAGTAATCAGATTGCTATATAAGTTATTCTAATTAGCATGCATATAATTTAAATTTCTCCTTTATACAATTCATTGACAATAAGTTACTTCTTTTTACCAAAATATTCTTACCTTCAGAGTTTAATCATGGAAATCCAGAGTACAAGTTTCATTCAAGAAATGATTTATTAAATTTGACCTGAACTCTGACCACAGGCCACTCATTCCCAGAATACTGGAGTACAGAAATGCATCACTACCTATTAGGGAGATAAGACACCCTTCAGACTGAGCTGGATAATCACAAATGTGCAACGTGCTGCACTGACAAAAGCAAGGGATACAAGGGTGATGTAGTAATTGTAACTTCATCTTCATAAAGTATATGTATGTAAATATACTCCATGATTATACACTACATCCTACTATCAAATTGAATAAGTGTACTTTGTCTTTATTTTCTTGCTTTAGTTGTTTTTGGTGTCAGGACTGAGTTCAGAATCTCATGCTCGCCAACTATGCACCCTACCACTAAATTACACTCTCAGTTGAGTACATTCTATAAAAGTCAACCAACACACAACAGCAGTCCTTTATTGATTTGATTGAAATGTAATGAAATGTAACCTTTTAGAGCAATGGGGATTTGAATCATTTACTGTTTTAGTTGCAAAGCTCAAATAAGTGCATGGCTCATTTAAAATAAATTCTTGACAAACATTTGTTTAAATAAATATAGAATAAATAAGCAAATCAATATTCAGTTTATCCTGCCTTGAGCTATTATGTCCAGTGTCCAAAATTTAGTTTGTGATTCTCCCATTCTCCCTTAACACACTAACTACTGCAACATGAATTTTCGGATGACAGGCTGTTAAAAACTTCTAGACTAGTTCACTATTATCGCTGCTTGTCAATTGTGGTATGTGATTACCTATCAACGTTCTGTTTTCTTCTTTAATGGAGAAATAAAATTCTAAGTAAATATTATCAAATAGATAATAAAGTAGGGGAAAGAAAGAATGTCACAATATATTTTGAATAACTTCATTTTTACTTATTAGTTTTCAAAGTTAAACTACTATGAAGACAGGTACATTACCCAGAAACCTCTTTGGCTTTTTCTTGCTTTTACAGAATTACATAAGAACATAAACCTATACTGACATTACTGGATTTTTTGATAATTACATTTCAGAAAAGTTTTTACATTTGTGACATGAACATCCTGGTATTCACTAGACAATGAACAAAGAGCTTCAGTGACCTTAGCCACTGCATTATGACAGAAGCTTCTACTTGCCTCAGTGTTGACTTTTTCCTAATGTCTTCAAATTTTTAAAGAAGCAGTCCAAACAGAGTGACGTGAAATGTGAAACAAGTGCAGCATTAACCAACCATTCTGGGAGGGCATTTACATGCTGGTTCTCATCTGCCAAACTGGTTCCTGAAGAGCATTCTCAAAGTTAATGCAAAAGCAAACAAGCGAAGGAAACCTGGAAGACTGAACCAACATTCCCCATTCCTCGGCATTAATATACAGTGCCTGGGGGGAGGGGAGGGCTTTAGTTGCTTTCCATTCCGCAGAGATGACTGAAGGAGTGTTGTGTGCCTTTAAATGTTGTGGTATTCTCAAACAAACTAACAAAAGCGGTTGCTTAAAAATCCCAGGACAATCAAGACGTCCAGGTCCAGCTCTACGACAGATCTGAGAACCTGCAAAGGGCAAGTGTATTTCTACAATCCCCCAATCCATTCAATGATCCATCCCTATCCTAGAACCATCCCTATGCGCAAAATCCAGAAACCTATGAAGAACAAAACAAAACAAAACAAAACAAAAAAGGATTGGTTCCAGGTGACAAAACTGAGTTGTAGGTTTTTTTTTTCGATTTTTCAACGGAAATTCCCCCTTAAAATCAAAATCTATGAAATAATTGTCTCATTATGGCCAGCAAGGACTACAGCATGGTCTTGCATACAGGCCTTACAGCAACCCGAAAACACCTCCTTCAAAGTCTGGTTAAACGTGAGACTTATCGATGGAAATGAATAATAGTCCAAAATACACTTCAGCGTGGAGGCCAAGAGAGAAGAGATAACTTTGCCAAAGAGATTACACCAGGAGGCAAGTCAATGGGGCGCTGAGATAAGGGGCGACTGTTCCAGATGGCACGGGTTCAGAGAGCAGGGCTTTGAGAAGCACGCCAGTGGAAAGAGAGAGACAGGAGGCCCAGGGGTAGGTGAGGGGAAGGACAAAAGGGAAGCACAAAGACACTAGACCAGCTTGATAATGACCATGAATGAAGGCAGCACAAACGGGTAAAAACAGTGAACTGCCTCAACCGCCCAGGGACTGTCCTTCCTCTTCCTAGTTACAGATACGTTCCTATCTCTCCGGCGGGTACCTGTGGGAGTCTCAGTCCCCAAACATCTAAACCCAGGAAACCACTAACAAGATGTACCAGGCACTTAACACTCAGTTTTCAAAGGTGAGGCTTGTCTGCAGGGATCAGTTCTGAACCCTGGCACAGTGGAAACAGACACTTGGGTCTTACCCTTGCTCTTCTCTAACGTTGGGATTGTAACTTTCAGTAAAACACCAGGTAGGATTTCAAGCAGGTTCTTTATCAGACAGCTGTGTTTGCCCAGTGCTGGAGTATATAGGCCAAATGAATCTGATTCTTTCAACATTTCTATTTCCCTCTTCAACACGGGGTTCCTTTTGATTACAAGTGAGACAGGAAGCTAAATTGTCATTCTTAAGATTCCCAATATGTTATCAAGCACCAGTGACCTTTCCCAGGGATTTTTACAATCAGAGTTGTTTGGCAAGGCCCTCTCTTTCCCCAGCTGATCAATTCCCTGCAGACAAGCACGTGGGAAGAAGCAGGAGATAAGGGCAGGACAAGGACAGCAGCACATGGCCAGGTGGGCGGGGCATGGACCAGTATATTTCCACTTTGCAAGCAAACAGCTCACTCTGTCAAGACGAAGCTGGGCTCATCAGAACTTTACAGAAACAGTTGCAATTTTAATATAACCTAACCGCCATAATGACTGCAATCCAATATAATAAAAGATTAACCAATTCAAGGCAAAATTGGGAGAAACAATATCAAAGACTAATTAATCCACCATCAGTCTTAACTTTTGCCATTTAAATAATTAAGGCATCTTTAAAGGTTACAGAATAATAAAAAAATACCTTTGTATAAGGAGGAAAACTGATGGAACCTTCTCAACTTAGATGCTTGCTTTTGAAAACCATACTCTAAGTTCCTAATCTCTTCGCTAGCCCACAAACACCTATTGAAGTTACTATTGATCCTTGCACCCTGCCTCTATACTCAGTGCACAGCATCTACTTCTACTATTCTTCGCACTGTATCCTCTCAGTGTTCATATCACATTCAGTGATCCGTGTCTGCTGGCAGGGCTGAACAACTTCCTCTCCTTAGTCACTGTGTGCCTGCTTCACTGAACACAGTCCATTATTTGTAAGCTTAGAAACACATCCTATTGCAACATTGCCCTAATATTAGCAAGGGAGGGATCTCTTCCATACCATATGCGTTGAGCAAATTAAGCTGGAAAAACATCTAAGATATAGAAGTCCATCATTTCTCGGGAATGATATCTCCTACTTTTTGTGAAACTAAACAAATTTAAGCTGCCGATTGAATTTGATCCTGTATTTGTCTCTGAAAACTCTGTGCTACCCCATATAGAGGATACGTTTGGTGATGGACTTTATTCCTTAAAGGACTGCCTCAGTACTCAAGTGTCTCGCATTCAAGACTGTAAATCATGACCATATCAAGCTTTCTCATCTTCCTGTAAAATACAACTGTTGGAAGCGGATGCAAGATGAGCAAGTGTGATCAGGAAAGGTCGAATTCCACTACTCTCCTGAGTCCCAGAAGCAGAACATACTGACTATTGTTTTCTTCCATCTCAGACTTGGGAAAAAATAATATGTATTGTCTGCCTCTTGTTAAAATAACAGAAAACATCACTATTTTTAACAGGAATTCTTGGGCAACTTAAGTTTATATTTGATTAAAACTAAGAAACCTATCAACCAGGTTAACAGATAAAGGTAATTAAGAAGCCAATCCTCTATTCCGTTCCTTCCTACAAAAGGAACACATTCAGACATTTGGCAGGCTGCTCGGTAAAAGATAGTCTATCTTATGGCTGTGAAGAGTCCTTGAGTGACTTGATGTGATGCACCATTAGTAACCACAGGGTCCACTTTCTAGAAGAAATGAAGGATTCTCATTGGCCTTCGGCGAAAGCTCTTGAATATCCTAATGATTAGAACTGGAACACAAAATATGTGAGGCCAGAAGGGTAAGGCAGTGGGGAAGCCTGGCTATCCACATCTCCTCCTTAGGAAGAGTCAATGAGGGATGAACCAAAGCCTCACATACTCAGACAGCATGCCAGTTCTCTTCCACAGAACCCAAAGCCAAAATTTGCCAAAAGGAATCAGACTCCTGAGTTCTTCCCAGCATCATATACATTTTGCAATTACGTACGAAAACCTGTCACTCCTGGTATCACAGGGTTCACATTGTGGATTTATGTAGTCTCCAATTATAGGCATAAACTTACCCTGGTTGGTTTTGTTTGCTTTTAGTTTTACTTTTGTTTTGCTTTCTTCATCTACTCCATGGTATTGTGTATAATTAGGAATTTTTTTCAAATCGACAATCACAGTTATCCTATAGGATAGTTTATGATGGGGAACAAGTGCTCTTAGGGTCATTAGTGATCTGAAAGCAATTGTGCTAGATAGATGATGGCATTGTGGTAATGTTAATACACATTGTGGTAATGTTAATATATAGCAAGGGCTATAAGTAGACATGAAAATAGTCTTTGGGGTAACTTTTCTTCCAGGGTAACTGTGACCTCAAAAAGTCTCTAAGATTGTGCAAAATTTATTTCAAATATATCTTATCCATGTTTTAAAACCCTACTAAACATGGTGAAATCGCAATATACAACTTGCTCTCATTTATTCTTTAATGTTAATGCACTAGCATCACTGGGTGTACTGATATTTATGCATGATAAAATCTATTATGAAGTCCTATGTAGATGTGCTTGCCATTATTTGGATCCAGTTTACTAATGTGAACAAACATGTTATCTTTATTGCCATCCATGGTTGGTGTCAGCACATCAGTATGCTTCCCAAAAGCATTTTTAATATTGATACAAAAATGGGACTATACTAGTCACTGGCCTTCTGAATCAAGTTTTTAGGGGTTTCTATCTACATATTGTTTCATTATTAATTAGATGACACTGAATTTCTAAAGTATCAATCTGAAGATTATAAATGAACTAAGTAGAGGTGAGCTCATTCTAATTTAACCCTGGGTTGCAAGCATTAACAAATATTTCCTGTTTATGAGCCTTGAACGTTTAGATATTAAAAAATGCATTACCTCACAAAGAACATGGATATTTCAATATTCATCATAAGGCTCTCTGCTAATTAGACATTCCTTGGAGTTCCATGAATAAATGAGTGACTCTAGGCTCAATTCATGTGAGGACATTATAATTAATATAGAGTTTATATGTGAAATAACCATTGAATCATGTTTTCAAACTCCTATATAATCTTACTACAGCATTGCAAACTTCTTAGTAGGGAATCAAATTGTTATATTGTTGGTCCATGAATAGGTAAACTATGTTTTAATCTTTTATACAGTTGCTTTGGGTACTTTGCACACTTTTACACACGTGCCCTGAATGTCAAGCGTATAGACATAGCCTTTCTGGATGGATCCTTTTGGAAAGCACTAGTGGAAATGGAGGTGTGCGGAGTGTAAGCATCCAGTGACCCATACTTCAAGAAAATTGAACAATGACCCAGGTCAACTCCATCCACCTTAATGTTACTCATCTCCTGGTATTTTATTTTTAACTAGAATAAAACAGGACACATTAACTCTCCAATCACTGCTGAGAGAAAGAAAGAAGGTCTGTTTAAGACTTCAAAAACCTAAGAAAGGCAACTTCCAAAAATTATAAAGTAAGGCAAAAAATCAATCTACAATCAATGTCAGATTATCCAGAAAGGAATCTGTGTAAGATAATTTTATTTAAGGTCTTTGCAACATTAACGAGGCTAAGTGATCTTTGCTGACAAAATCCTAAAGTTTGGAAAGAAAAGAAACAAAGACTGTTTTCAAAACTCCTAACAACCGTATGGCTAAGGTATAAAGGAAAAATTTTAAATATATAAGATTACTTTGTGCTTTGAACTATTTTGATCATTCCAGAGAATTGCTGCTAAACTCATTTCAGGGATATGCCAAATGTAAAGACAGATGTGTTGTGAGCCAAATCAGAGGAACTTTAGGAACAACTAGCGGTTAGAAGCATTTGGTATTGGTTACATACTGCCTTTAGGTTGGTAAAGAGCATCTGAATCAATTCTGAGCACCTATAGAGAGCTTTCACAATGACAGAGGACACAAACGACTTGACGTGATCCTCCTTATCTATTCATGTTTTTAAAATGAAATGTTGACCAGGGGGTCAATTGTGCTGGGTAGGTTGTCACCTGATAGAAACTTAAACTCATCTGGGAAGAGGTACTCTTAATTGAGAATATACTTCCCTAAGATTGGCCTGAAGGTAAGTCAACAGTGCACTTCCTTTATTGGCAATTGATGTAGGTGGGCCCAGATGCAGGCAATGCAACCCTTTGGTAGGTATGTGGTTCTGGATGATAAAGAAAGCAGGCTGAGCAAGCATTTCTCCATGGGGTCTACTTGAGTTTCTGCCTTCAGGTTTCTGTCTTGAGTTCCTACCCTGACTTCCCTGACTGATAGACTGTTATTAGAAGTGTGAGATGAAAGAAATCCTTTCCTCCAAAAAACAATGTATGAAAGAATAAGCAAATAAATGAATAAATAAATAAACCAAGAAAGAAAGAAAGAAAGGAGGGAGGGAGGGAGGGACGGACGGACGGCGGGAGGGACGGAGAGAGGGAGGGAAGAGGAAAAGAAAGAGAAAGAGAGAGAGAGAAAAGAAAGAAAGAATAAAGAAAGAAAGAAAGCAGATTAGCAATCTTCAAGGTAGAAAACAAATGAATACCCAATCCCTCTGTTGGTGGTTGAAATACTGACGTCCAACACCTAAGTATAAAATGTCCTTCCCAGTCAGTAACACCATATCCACCCCCAGCTTAAATACACCAAGTGATGCCAGGAGATGTGGAATGTTTCTAACAACACCTCTGACCACTTTAATACTAACATTCTCTACCTTATCGCCTTTAACCTATTTGCTAAAGCGCCAGTCCAAAAGCCCCAACTTTTTTATCACCCAGATGAAGGTAACATTAGCATTAATCATGGATTAGAGCTCTGCTTCCTTTGTACTAACACAGCTCTTTTCTACCTCAAATGTTTCGAAACATTTTATACATGAAACCTCTGCGGTATACATGAGGTATGTATGACTAATATGCCTATTTCTGAAATGCTACATCTTACTTTTCAAACACAGCAAATATTAACTTATTTTCTGGTCATGTAAGCACATGGCTTGTCTTCCTTAACAGACTCCAGACACCAGAAGATGAGGGTTGAACCTTGGCCATCGGTGTAAAGTCTATACTTTCTGCGCCAGGCACTCCAAGAGTCAGTGCTATTGCAGTGTTTGGGGTTATGAAGGCATAGGTTGTGAAATCAGTGGTATCAGAAGACAGTTGATACTTTGATTTCTTTAGTTTTCAAAGAAACTAAACGTGCAACAAAACGTGCAGCCTTGGGATACGTTAAAAATCAACAATAAGAAAGTACCCAATGCTATTCAATAATGGAAATAAAATGTTACCTTTAGTGGTCTTTATAAAAGAATTAATTATGTGTAACCTCGTAGATGGAGAAAAATAAATTGAATAATGTAAAGAACCAAGTACCCCTTCCTAAAATTATACATGGCTCCTAAGGCCAGCAGAGTAAACAAAAATAATAGAGTACTAATCTCATGGTCACCCAGAATATTTCAATAGGAAAATAAACAAAATGCTGAATTTTTTCTAGTTATGATAAATAGACTCTTCTCTCATACAATACACCCTGACCGCAGATTCTCCATATCCTACTGCACTCAAAGATGGGTGCCTTGTCCAGTGTCATCAGAGAGGCTTCCTCTGGCAGCAAATGGGACTGGTACAGTGACCCACTGCAGGACGTTATGCAGAGACAGAGTCTAAATTGGAGATCTCCATCGAATTCCTTCCCTTGGATCATGGGGAACCCCATGGAAGGGGGTATCTCTTTTAAAAGGGAAAATTTTCAATTGCCGAT
Organism: Bramus lutescens; assembly: GCA_001685075.1. Lineage (NCBI taxonomy): Eukaryota > Metazoa > Chordata > Mammalia > Rodentia > Cricetidae > Bramus > Bramus lutescens. The sequence goes on from LOEQ01001578.1 coordinate 146,967, forward strand.
ACAAAGGAACACCCACAGAAACCACAACGGTGAAGAAAAGCCGAGTAGTCATTTACTGGCAGGTCTTGACCAACATAAGCCTACGTATTTCAAAACTTGGCTACAAAGACTTAAATATCTGTTGTTTTATAAGTGCCCCAGGAGTAATACACATTGATAATACGAAGAGCTTGTCATAGGGAAAACACATACAGAGAAAGATCGAGTACTTGAAAGGATCCAGTGATCTTTAGAACAGATCCAGCAAGGTAACGTCACGCTAAGCTAATTGTGGCAGTGAAAAGTACTTGTATGAAGCAGGAAACCGGGTTGTTAGATTGTTAAATTCTCAAATGTTTACTTTTAAAAATTCTGATAATTGTATAGAAAAAGAAAGCATTTACTGGCTAATGTATATTTTCCAGGATTTTTAAATATTATTTTAAATTTCTGTATTAAAAAATAACACGTGCCAGTTTGGCACTTGATATAAAACTGTGATTATAATTATCAAGAATAATTCTCTCTTTCTCCAAAATGAATGGCATTTCAAATCCATATGCTGGTCAATATATTGCCAGCAAAAAGAAAAAAAAGAAAAATTAATGATTGTTGAGCTGTATTATATTTAAAAGGGAAAGATCTTTTTGTGACTTTTAGGCATATGATTTGACTAAAGCAATATTCTAGTTAATTAAAATAGACTTCAAATTTTGAAGCAGAAGTATCTATACTAATATAAAAATACGTGTCCTATGTCCAAATAAGATCATATAGTTGTTATATTTAATCTGGAGGACTAGCTGTATTCAAGTACAGGGCCATAAAAGTTTTTTACGTTCTCATGTAATTTGAAAATAGGCTGTGAAGGAAAGCATATGGGTGTATGAGTATGTATATGCACCCACACATTTGTGTATGTGGATGGTGTGAGCAGGAATATGCTTTCATGCCATTAGTATTATGAGACTGGCTAGGATTCGCATTGAAGTTTGCTGATCACCGGAGACAAACGTCATGACTAAGTGAATTAAATGAGAAGCAACCAGCCTCAGCAAGCACAGGGCAAACACTGGATCCTGGAGAGGAAATGCTTTTCAACTGTATTGGCACGTGCAACCCACCGGCGATAACTGGATAATTTCTAATAAACAGACAAAAATCAAAAGCAGTGTGCTCTCCAAATGTCCCTCATTAAAAGAAACAGAAATAGAATCTCTCTAATATAGATAAGTCTTTTGCAAGTGCCGGGTGCGGGTGTGCTCAGAAAAAAGAAAATGCCCTCGCTGTTCTGTTGGCTGCATTTTCTTATTCACCACTCCCAGCAAAGGCAATTTGATACGAGTTTCTGTTGCCAACCTGGTCCAGCAGGATTTCTCACACACCCTGAACAAAAGGCTAACCCCCCCTTACAAAGTACTGAGTTCAGATATATGTCACAATTGAATGGATTGCAGCCAGAAAGCTGAGCTCGAAACATAATATAAAAATCTCTTCTCCTGATCACGAAACCAGGGTTCTAGTTAGGAGGAGAAGCAGGAAGGGTAAGAAAGATTAGAACTCTGCAGTGTTTCATTTCCTTGTATGCAAATGTGAAAAGGCAAAGAAGGGACCATCTCCCAGAAACTTAAGGAGAGTAACATACCATTCGTTTGCTAATTTCCATGAGAAGTCTTAAAGCATCAAACTGGCCGTAAAAATAAACTTTCTAAAGGAGCGACCGCCTGATTTTGAACTTGTAGTCACAAGTCCTCCTAAACTTCGACTGTACTCACCCCTAGCTGTCATAACCCTTAAACTCCAGCTGAGGTATTAGGTGTGATGATAACTCACGCAATGATGATGGGCATTGCTGAAGTGTACACTACCTGTGGGAAACGGATGAAATCTTGAGTTTATCTAACATTGCCAGAGGTAAAACCCACTCAGAGACAATGAAGGAGTTACCAGGAAATCTCAGGATTCCTTCATCACTGGACAGAAAAGAAACATGCGCTTTCATTTTTAGTTACAACCTTCCTTCTACCCTCCAAGTCCCCCAAAGAGGCAGATGGATCCCAAATCCTGTGCAGTCTCAAAAGAAGGCAGTGGTCATCACCATTTATGAACTGAGCCAGCAAATGCCAAGGATTGATTCAGGGGCAAGTGATTTGCGTTGAATTACACATGACACGGTGAGGACTAGAGAGAAAACAGTTATTAAATAGGTTACCAAGAAGCATAACACCTTTGCTCAATTATGCACACCAGAAACAAAGAAAGGAACTTGGAAGATAACTTCTTTGGTAAAGTGTTTATCACAAGCAGCACTGGATTTAATTCCCAGCACCCTTTTAACAATTAGGCATGAAAGTACCACTTATAATCTCAGCAACAGGAATCAGATGGCTAGCCTACTCTATTCTGTTTTATCTAGGTTCCAGTTAGAGATCTGAGCCAAAAACAACAAGGTGGACCATGCCCAGTGAATAGTACCTGGGGTTAATCCCTATATTACATGTGCAAATGCACAAGCATACCTGTATGGATATGCACACAAGATAGGCTGCTACTTTTTCAAAGTATTTTTAATCCTACATTGAGTACCTCTAACCCTTTTATTTATTTAGTTTTTGATGGAACCATCTTGCTATATCTGGTGGCTACTGGTTTACATCCAAATAAATAATTATATACTAAATAACCAAAAGAATATGAAACAATAGTAAGGACAACAATAAGCCTGATGATATAGATCTATTGAGATGAAAATTTGGAACAAAACTCAGGGCCATATTACTTTATGTAGAGACAAGTGACAATTTTATTTCATGTAAGTGGACAATTATGGTGACAGATGGGTTGGAAAAGGCTGAAAATAATTGGTGTATGTTTAAACAGCTGATAGTACCCATCACACACACCGTATGGACAACCAATTAATTCATTTCATTTCTTGTTGCCAAAACACTGAATATAACCAACCATCTAACCGTGTTAGACCCCCCAGCTTTGCTATCCATTCCAGGGCAGTCTTGGGTGAGGAAAATATGTCTATCGACGGTAGGTTATAAAAACAAACACGTCACCTACCTTTGTCCTTCCTTTGGGGAAACTCACTTTTCTGATCAACGTGGGACCCGCTGGTAAAAACTGTCTCTAACGTATTTACCGTCATAGGTTTTTCAGTAAGGGCAAACACTTGATGTTGAACAAGACCAGACGATGTCAAAAATATCCTAACATTCTGTATCAACAGAGGTCTGTAAACATGTGTGTTTATAAGAAAGTCTTAAGTGGATATAGACTAGTTACTTTGCCCCAGGACAAGGGACCACAGACACATAAGAACTCTTAATTTGGCCTTATAATTCAAGAACAGCTTCACCTGCCTGCAGTTTGAAGCTAGGGGTTTGAGTCTTCAGGAAGATTTCTGACGCTCAGGTGTGAAACAAGGGTTCCTGCTGGCTGAGGGAAAAGAGTTAACCAGTGCAGAACAATGTAGGTTGGTTTCTGGGAATGCTGACAGTCTGGGGGTGGATGGGGCAGAGGGGTGGAGAGGTAAGGGTGGGTTCTTTTTTTTTTTTGTAAATTCAAAAGGATCTTGCACGTTTTGTTTTCCCAACACCAGCACCTCGCAAGTTAGCTGCCAAGAAAATTCAAAATTACGTTCAAAATCCCAACTGCATATTTGGTTGGTAAAAGCTGAAAGTCAAGCAGTTAGCTCTAAAGATGCCTCCTGTTGCAGAGACACTTGTCAGTCATAATGCAGCAGGAGTGGGTCTCTCATTTAATTGCTTTGGGAAAGGTGACCATACTGCGTGTGCTTTTTCTTTCTTTTTCACTAAAAACATGGGAATTTCCCGTTTTGTTTTCATTTTTCCATTTGATGAGCTTGTATTTCCACACGTTTACGAGTGTGTTCCCTGAAGCACTACTAGTAACTATGTCTAATCCACCAGATTAACTCAGCTTCTGCCATTTGGTAAAAATGTAGAAGTTTGTCTTTCCAAAGTGCCCTGGTGGAGAAAGTGATCCAATGAGCAAGAACAGTATAACTTATAGAACCTTCATTAACTGTTTTAGCTACTAAAGTAATCTGGCAACAATACTAAAATAAATATTAGGTATATTAAAAATAATAGCATTGAGAAAAAAGAAACATCGTGTTTCAAAATTCTGGTTTTATTAAAAGGCAACATGTCTTATCTCTCTAAACTATAAGAATTCCCACCTATTTAGTTAAAGTCTTTAGAGAAAGAATTTATATGTTCCCATGTGAAGTATGCTACCTCCATAACCAGGTACTATTCCATTATTAACGTTATATTAAAGGAACTGTAACGGAACTGTCTACATACGTATTTACCCAAACCAGAGTTTAGGGTTAACATATGTATATGTGTGTCTACCTGGGGCAGGGGGTGGGGTTGTGTAAAACATGAGAATCTATCATGGTGCCCACTGACGTCAGAGCTTAGATGATGGGCAAACTTGCATCTAATTGAGTATCCATGACAACTGCCAATCCAGACAGACTGGTTTGGTTACAACATGAATCTAACCATTGGCACTACAACTATAGCAAGAGGCTATGCAGAACAACTTCAAACCTGGGATAAACATGAGAGTCAGCCTACTGTTAAGGGCAAATTAGCAAATCAGAAGGTGAAAATGACCATGGTCTCTTTAAGATCTACCCAGGCTACAGGGTTCTTAATGAAGGGGAAGTCCCTTGGTTTCTAAGATTTCTGTCCTATTATTTTTTTCATCTTATTTTAATGGGCAGATGGCATACTTAAGGTCAGAGGAAATGTGGAGAATGGCAGTGTTTCAGAAATCAGGAAAACAGGGAGGAGAAATACAGAATGCCATCACTTTGGTACACATCCTTCCAGACACAATGACTCAGCAGCCAGCAGCGGCTACTGGATGTTCTCACCCTTTGTAAGGTTACAGGCCACCTATGAAAGGGTCAGAAAACCTGGGATCATGGTATAGTTCTACTTTTCTCTAATCTTTTCTCATAAATAACTTTATTTTGAAAATTTAAGCAATCCAAGTTGAATTGTGCCTATAGCTACTGTGGATGAGAAGACGGAAGTAGAAAAACAAATTGTGAAGGCAATCCTGCTTCCTCTCTGCATGAATCATTCCTCCGCTACAGGTATGCAGGGCACATGTCGATTCCAGCTTCAACCTACAGCACCAAGGATTTCTTACTCATCTGAGACAATTTATATTTTTTGAAATTTTTTTTAATGGCTGTAGTATTTAACTGCACTGAAAGAAAAGATTGGCTGTCACTACCAAGCTGTATGTAGTGGTGACAGAAAGACGTACTTACTCCAAGCACAGAGATAGGTGGACAGAAAGATTCACCACATGTTGTTAGTGGTTCTAATAACTGCTATCAAGGGAGTAATACATCAGTTGGACAGTGATACGCAGCACAACAATTTCTAGTTACAGACATATTTTTTCCACATGTTGGTTCACTGTGTCTACCTTCGTCGCTTAGCTGTTGTTACCTAACAAAATCCTGAATGGGTATCTTGGTTTTTCCAGTGATTTGCTGATACCTAGACATGGGAAAGAAACCTAACATTACCTGCTAGGAACTAGGCCAAGAAGGGTCTAGGAATAAGACATTTTTGACTATTCAGTCCATGATGAAAGGTTTCTCGGTTGCAAATTTAACTTTGTATATATCTAAATTATATTGAAAGCAAATGCAAGAACAGAAATGTGGAATGAACCTGGAAAACTGACTTAAGTCTTCTCAATGATTTGCTCACATGAAACCTCCCAAGCCCTGAAACAAGCAGCACCCACAAGTAATGTACCACCCACTCACCAAGTCACACTAGCTGAGCTGCCTGTAAGAGCAACAGGCATAGCACCAATCTACAACGTTGGCACAAGTCCCTGTGCCTCCTGTTGCTCCCTTGGAAAGGCCATGGAGTCACACAGTCCTCTCTCAGCCTTAGTGTTACAGAAAGTTCTCAGATTGGACACTATAGCTAGTTCAACAGTGGTGGGGGGTTGAGACTTTGCAAGTAGATTTTTCAACCAGCTGTATTCCCTTCAAAGAACCTAAAACTAGTCCCATATTATAACTAAGTTGCAAGTACCTAGCTTCATGATGGTCTTCACAGGATTAACTATAAGGATGCTTGAGAAGCTGCCTGCCTGTCGTCTCTCTCATCTCACCTCAGCATTTAGTAACCGCAATGCTGACGGTTCTTACTCTTTTCTAAAGTCTGCAAAGCTGATGTAGTTTCAAAACACAGTGGTCAGGAAAATAATCAACACATGAACACTGTGGGGGAAAAAACAAGTTTTTCTTTAGTTTTAATTCATTTATCTGAAAAGTTGATCTTTCATGTTTTACCTTCTGGAAAAAGAAAAAGTGTCATTGCTTTAAAAAATACTGCAGAAAGAATATAAAACAAACCGCTATAGTTAATGGAATTAAAATTTTTGTACCTCCACAATACTACACAGACATAAGAGCCTCATGATCCTACAGTTTCAATTGTATCAACAATTGTATTTGTTGTACTAACACACATCAATATAATTCCAATTAAAATACTCCAAAAGACTGCCTACAGTATTCCAGATTGAAATAACATCTACTGAAATAGACTTTCCTGCCACTCTGATTTAGTGTCTCACTTTCCCTTATCAGCAGATGGTAAACCAAGCACTATTTCAATCCATATGCTTTCCATAGGCAGAGTTCAAGCACAGAATAAAAGAATGAACAAACGTTTGAAAGCTGATCGGATTAGCTTTTAAGTGAAAAAAGAAACAAAGCGAAGTTTCATTTCCTGTAAATGACTTTTTCTACATCATGTTCAGACGATTGAGAGAATTACTATCCCTGTAAACCACCCAGAAGAAAATAACGGTCTAAGATAAATTTCAACTAAAGACTTTCCTGAACTAGCTACGTTTTCATAAGTTTAGATTTTGTACACAGATTCCAATAATAAAAGGAAATTAACATACCACCAGAGGAATCCTAAAAACACATCCACAGTTCAGAAGGAGGGGTACAAATCAGACCAATTTTCCATCATTATTTCCATACATCTAACTCTTTCCCCACTGTGTTGAGAATTTGGTCTGGCAAACTAATAAAAACAAGACCAGAGGGACGTAACCTTGAGGGGTCCCAATTCTGCTGACACAACCTACACCTTAATTCGTCTTAGCTAGGCAACGACAAGCTGAGGTTTGGTTTTCCATACAGATCTATTCCAGAGTTCATGAAACCTTTCCAGTTCTTCCCAGATTTTTCTCAAGCAAGCTGGGTGCAACATGAACTTCATGCTCAACAAGATTTACCGATGTCATTTCATATCTTACCGTCTTTACTATGTCTTCGATTCTGATTATATCTAAATGTTCAAGATAAACAGTGCCAAGAAGATCTCTACTTACTTGGAGACTATCACTGTAAAGGGCTTTCCTTCCTCAGAGGGAGAAGAACAGAAGAATGATGGCACTTCCTGCACATTTTAGGTTCAACAGACATGGTCATATGTTCGATAAACTAAGAACATTATTACTATGTTACATGGTGATTCAATTCAACAAAAGTGAAATCGCAAGTTAAGTGTGTGTTTGTGTCTCTCTGTCTGTCTGTCTGTGTATACATGCACATCCATCTGTGGATATAGTATGTATATGTATGATGGGTGGATAAAGACCAGAGTTGATATCTGCCGTCTTCTTCACTTTCTACCTTATTTCTGGAGATAGACACTCACTGTATCTTGGGTTCACCTGTACAACTGAGTAACACTGGCTGGACAGTGAACCCGAATGATTCCCCAGTCTCTACTTTAATGGAATTCCAAACATTACATTGGCTTTTCACGTGGCCGATAGGAAGTAGAACTCAGGTCCTCAGATTTATGCTGAATAGTGTTTATCAAGAAAGTAATCACCTTAGCCTTGAGAGTTCCTTTATAAAATAAAATTTACACAGTATGAAGAAAATGAAACTTGCTTTGTTATTTTACAGAGGGAAAACTATTTTATGATTTATTGGACTTTTTAAAGCCTAAAGATGCATGGTCATATTTCTTCTTTACATTCTTATATCAAAGTTCTGGCCAGGCGGCACACGTCTTTAATTCCCAGGAGGAAAGAGGCAGGCAGATCTCTGTGAGTTCAAGGCCATCATGGTCTACAAGAGCTAGCTCCAGGACAGCCTCCAAAGAAAGCTACAGAGAAACCCTGTCTTAAAAAAAAAAAAATCTGTGAGTACTAGGAGTTCTGTTTCACCAAATGAGGAAGAAAGAACTTAAAAGGGTTCTGGCAAATCCCAAATAATATGTTTTATGTGACCTCAAAATTGCTACAAGAATTTCTATACTATAACATATATAAAATATTATACATCATTATTATTAAAAAGAATGCACATAAGTAATTTGTTAATCATTCAGTGTTATAGAAAATTGAAATATTAATCAATTTATACTTATAAACAAGTAGCAGAAAAGTTACACAGACAATATGGTCTGGGACTTAAATAGTAGAAGGAGAAACTACACATTCTAATATCCATTGTTCTCTCTCTCTCTCTCTCTCTCTCTCTCTGTGTGTGTGTGTGTGTGTCTGTATCTCAGACACACACACACACACACACGTAAATGAACAAATAAATTTTAAAACTGAATTTCCAAGTTTTTAAATGAGTATATGAACTTATCTGTTTTACTAATTAAGAATTTATTGATTCTAGACATCTTAAGGGAGGAGCAAGTTTGGCAGATCTAGCATGAAACACAAATATGAACATGGTATGGCCCTGGGATGTTCAATTGTTCACAATCTGTGAAAAAAAGAAAAATTCAAAAATATCTATTCTGGAAGAGCTAGAGTTGTTTGTTCATAACCTTGTTCTACTGTGTCTCAAATTTGTAAAAATGAAAAACTTCCTTGCTTTCAGAAGGAAATCATCAAACACACACACGTATATATGCACATATATACAGACACATATATACATCTACACACATTCATACTCATATAAAAAATCTTTCATTTCAAGTACAAAAATATCAGACAAACCCCACATTAAAATGAAATTTACACATAACATAGGTAAGGAACAGAAAATACAGTGAGCTCTTTTCACTTCACTGTATAACTGAAACCTCCATGTTTGTTCATTAAACCCACAAAAGCCAGGAATTGTGAGAGCATCTCAATAGATCATGTGGCAGTATCCAGCCATAGAAATGTAGGATATGAATGAATTTGTCCTGGGATATAAGCTGCTGAGCTCAGAGGTAAACTTCGTCAAATCCATGTCAGCTATTACATACATAAAGACTTTGATCGACCTATAGTTTGCTTAGCTATTATGAAGCAAGTATAGATTGCATGCATCAGTGTTTCAAGTTCATAGTCTTGTGTGTTTAGAAAGAACCACTTAAAAGCAGTTCAGATATAAAACTTAAAAGACCTATTTAAAATCACGGAAAATTGGTATACCCAAGGCAGCTCATTTGGTTTTAAAATAATTATAATCTTTCTTCAGAGAAATTTTTAAAGAAATACCATAAATTCTGTGATCATCACACAACAGGGTGTGGTTGATTTCTTAAAGAAATTAAATTTGTATTTATTACAACACATCTAAAGGGGAAAAAAGTTGACTTTTTAAACATTAAATGGGTAAATAGACTAATAAAAAGGCATAATGAGGCAAACGCTTCAGATCCCCATTGTTTACAAGAACCCAAAGCCTTAAAGCTTGGAAGATTTTAATCAAGATTTCCATTAACCACCCTGTGAATATCCCAGGGATTGCAGGAATTTAAACAAAGGGAAAGTAGAATGCTTTTAAAATGACTTAATGTAATTCAGTATTGAGATATGTAACAGTTTTAGCCATTAAACAACAGGTGACATGTCACAGCCAAGCATGTGTCTTCCTTCTCAACTGCAATACATCAAATAAGGCAGACAATCAGCCACCGGGTCAAATCTAAGAGAAATCATCAGTAAATCGGAATAAGAATCTGGAAACATAATTATGACAGTGCTTGTATACAATGCCTCAATTCAATAGGCAAAGCACATAAGGTAGACATGTTAAATGGCGGCGATAGGGGAGACTTTGGTGTGTATTTTCCTTTTACATTTATTCAAAGAATTAAATGTTATTCTCTGTTTATTGATTTTAATACTCCCCTTTCCTCTCTAAAAATTTTTACTTATTTCTTTTGGTTTGGGGTTAGCATATAATAAGATATGTGAAGCATGCATGTTCTTGTGTTTCTGAACAGTATCTCAGGACGAAACTGAGATATACACAGAGGAGCTTGCAGTGTGAACTCAGAAATGTCAAAACAGCCTCCTTCACTGCAGCTGGGGTTCACACATGAGTTTTAGCTAGCGTCACAAAAACTCCGGTTGTGTTTAGATGTCTTCTTTGACTGTTCTTAGTATTTCCAAAAAAAACTGCCTTTCAAGTCCCAACAGATAAATACCCAATTTCATGAACTTTAATTCTAAAGAGTAGAATGAGAAGAGACCATTAAAAATAACCCTGAAATAATATAGTCATAGACATACAAGTAACCCAAACTTAACTGTGCCAATTAAATTTCTATATTTCACTATGCACATACAAACACAAACAAGCAAATGTACCATTAACAAATAAAGAAAAAAGAGACCATGAGTTCATTAAGCAAAAGGAAGGAGGCACACGAGGAAGACTTGACGGAGGAAAGGTGAAAAGGATAAATCGTATAATTATATTTTAATCTAAAATAAACATAATTCTATTTTAATTTCTAAGCCACACTTTGTTTTACTCCCGGAGACTTGCCATCTGCTCTGTGCTGTAATCAGTCTGTGCAACATTATCACTGCTCCTTGTCTGCGAGGGAGCCAAAGTCCTGGTAGCTATAGTTTGTCCGTGTTGATGCAAACGAGGCTCGCAAATACTCAACGATTAGGAGAAAGTCATTGTGTCTGAACTCCCTTCAACTCTTCTGTTCCCTGAAAAAGATGGCACTCTCAACTATCCCTCCAATATTCTTTCTTTTCTTAAGTACTCAAAATGTTTTATTGTGGTTATTATTCCGCTGTGTAGAATAAAGTGGCAGGATTTCATATTTACTCTTTTCTCATGATGTCTCCTTTTACTCTAAATAATTATTTTTTCTTTTATAATATATCCTGATTATGATTTCCACTCCCTCTACTCCTACTCCCCTCCTCATCTCCCCTCCCATCTGGATCCACCCCTTTCAGTCTCTTATTAGAAAAAAAAGCCTCAAAGGAAGAATATCAAAATAAAATTTTATTACTTAATTTAGTATAATATTTGTATTACTGCTTGAAGAATTTCATACATTTTGATCATATTCATCCCAACAGTTGCCCCCTCCCCAATTCTTCCCAGATCCACACTTCATCCTCAATTAGAAACTACTTAATCTGGATACACTTCAAACTGGATAGGCATAAATTCAGCTATTCACCCTCCCTTGACTCTAGAGATCTACTACAATGCTTTGATACTGGCAGTCTGATATGCCATCCCAATTGATGGCATCCCATGTGCCTTTCTCCAGTGTTGGCTATGATTCATAATCTCCTACAGTCACACAAATTTGGACATTACCATCCAGTCACTCACATATATAATAAACTTTCCTAACTTCAACTTTTTACAGTTGTAAAGTAAGTCCTCCTTAAGCTTTATTGAAGTCTAGGTCAGTTTAGTCCTACTGTATGTTAGTGCTTTGAAAATAAAATCTGACTTAAGGAGTGTGTAGATGTGCATTTGGATGCATGAGACATGCATTCAAATTTCATGAAGGGAAATTAATTCTGAGGGCTTTGTACATAGCAGCATGATTAGAAAAAACAATAAATAGAGACGAGATATAGAACGCTTTTAACACTTTCCTTTAGTATTCACTTTTAATATTTATACTATGCTTGTTAATAACTCCAAAGAAGTCCAAAATTGCTTTATTTATTCAAACTACAGTTGAATGTCAAGCATTGCATTGAGTGTTGCTAAGAACTTTCTATGTGCACTGATGCACATTAAATTTATATTCTTTCAGAAACATTTTAGGAAACAGCTAGATCCCTGCACGGTTATAATGTTAAGTCTCGTTTTAGTATAATTCACTATTAAAGTAAATATCAGGTTAAGCAAGCAATTTACCTTTCAACTCTAAAGTGAGATAGATATTCAAGAGATTCTTTGCTGGTGCTACACAAATGCATCTTTTTCAAAGTTTCACAGTTATTAACTTTCCCCCTATAATAACATGTAAAGAAAATGTTAGGGTTTCTATTTCTTAACTACCACTGTGGGACAATTATAACTAATGAAAGTCCAGAAATGATAGTTTTTCTATTTCCCAGGAGTATATATGCACAGCCTGGTAAACTGACCTATACTTGCCCATAGATGCCTTTACTGTGTCATCCCACAAACAAACCTAATTATAGGAGCAGAAAATCAACCTCCTTGAAAGAGAAAGCAAGATGAAATTAACTGCAAAGATATCCAGTGCTGCACGATTTAGAACAGTAAAAACTGGATGTTAATGTCCACCTACAAGGTCAACATTTTATCTAGGACAAAACACAGAAAATTACAATAAGCATGAAGTGGAAGACTATATACTGATAGTTCAAAAGGCTTGTATTTTGTTATAAAGTTAAATCAGATGCTATTTTAATATTAAACATAAAAATCCACATTGGTAATCTATATGTCTTTGTGAGTACGCACATGTGTATCCACGATAGGATATACTAAACATGCTGAATATTTGTATTCTTTCTTTCATTTCCATCTATGCTACAAGATGTTCACAATGAACATATACTTTTATTGGAAAGAAAAATGCTAGGAAATAGTTATTTTACATTTTGTTTTATTTTCCTAAACTCTTCCTAATCTCTTTTCAACTCTACCCCTACGCTCAACCTCGAGGCTATTGCCAATGCGAACACCACACAGGCTAATTAGAAATATGGCCCCTTCCATTATGACCACCCATACTTCAAATAGTTCATCTCTGAATAATGAGAGATTAACTCTGAAAGACCATAAAGAACTAAGATAGGTTTATAGTTTTAAGATTTCAGTGGGATGAAACTGAATTATTCACACCCATTAACCAGAGTTTGGATGATTCACAGCCAATTTTATTTTTATAATTGTAATGAAACAGCTGGGATTAGAGTCTATTCATGGACTCCTAAGATATTTGCACCCACCTACTAAAATTACTTTCCTTTTCCCAAATTCTGGTCTGCACATCTGACAGAGAACAAAACAGGCAATGCTGCTCAATGCCAGTAAACTAAAGACACAGGCTTTTGACTGCCACATTGTCACCTGGGTCACATCATTTCTCATACTTCTATTTCCTCCCATTCCTAATAAGGCCTGTAATTACCTGATCTCTTCTCGGAACATGGCTATTAATAAAGGATGAGCATTATCTTCTAAGAAGTTAAATTTAAACAATGTGATTATTTAACAATGGGATTTTTTTAAGGTTTCAGACAGTGTGTGACAGTTATTCATACCTAACTAGTTTCTAGCTACTACCTGAAAGTCATATTTAAATTTGTAATTCCGATGGATTTTCTTTCTTGAGATTAGCTTAAAATATAACGTTAGTGCCCTATAGCCAATTCATCCATTGAGTCATACATCAGAATGCTTAGGGTTCAACAGGAAATTGACGTGGCTTAAAGGAAATTTGACCAACTGTATATTGTACTATCTAGAATTTTCCAAAGTAGAAGAAGGGGAGTACATAGGGTTGAATGATTCACAGAGCTACTTAGTCACAAATTAGGTTTATAACACAAGACCTCCAGTCTATGGTATTTCCCACTGTCAAACCAGGAAGAACAAAAAGAAACTTGAATTGAGAAGTAGAATCATGACTTTGTATTCACCTGGACATAAAACCCGATAAAGTGAAGTGCACACTTCCAAAATCCAGGTGCAGGGGCTCTGAGTACTATTTAAAGTAATGGCAAGATATCTTGAAACTTTTCATATATAGTCAACTTCCAAGTGACTTTGAGGCGAATTCTTACACAAACCAACTAGAATTACATCACACAGTGTAAAGGCTTTGGGGACACAGGTCTAAAAGGACATGGACATAGCATCAGAACCATTCATACAATCCACATTTCAGAAAACTCAAATTTTCTTCATTCTAGTTTTATAATTAAAATGAAATATATGGTTTTTCTTTTGTTATTAAGAAAACATGCTGTGGTGAATTTGAAATGAGCAAGAACTGGTCAAGAATGATTTGCGGATATTCTAAAAATTTGGTCAATGTTGCCATTAGTTGAACTGTGGTTTGCAAGGTCGATAAACCGATAAAAGTTTACAAATGAATTAAAGGCTACTTTTGTGGTATGAAGGACTTCTTCCTCTAAAAGGCAGATGATTACTCTTGGGAAACTAAGTACCTTTAATTTTTTAGATTCCACAATAGAAGGCCACTTTAATGTGCCTTGGTCAAACAAGCATATGTGATTGTTATGAAGCAAATCTTGGTGAACATATAAAGAGTGGTTTGAACCTCTGTTTCTTTTTAAGCATGTAACAAGTGCTAACGCAATGTCAACTTAGAAATGTTCTTTTTTTTCTCCTTCCTACTTTGTTAAAACACAACAGACATTGAATCTGCGATTTTGATAATCTCATGAAAAAAATGCTCTGCAATGCAGTATGAGTGTTTGGGCAATATAGGAGGTTAAGACAGACATTTTTCAAAGCACAGAAATTCGAGTTCTCTTCTCTTATGATTCAAAACCCACACAGTTGCCCATACATAAGTCCAACCTGCATATAAGGAAAATTAGGTTTATGCCAAAGTTAGACATTCCGAGAGGTAGCCAGAATATGACCCTAGAAAACTACATAGAAACAAAGAATGAAATTGTTCCCTCAAAAAAGGCCAACTTGGTCTATGGAGTGTGTTTTCACCTGATTCATTTACCTAAATGTTGATTAGGAAAAAATGAACCTGTTTGAAATTAAACATGTCTAATAATTAAACTAAAAACTATACTGTGGATACAATACATCAAATGTAAGTATATCAAAACATATACCTAATATTAGAATTATAGGAGTCAATGTCTATGACAAAAAGCAGATATTTGGGATTATCAGTTATTCTCGGAATTCTTTCTTTCATCACTAAAGAACTCAATGTGTAGGTCAGCAGCTCATCTATAAGTAGTTACTGTATAGTATTACCCATGTTTAATATGACTGGAACTATTTTCTGTCTTAGAAATTATCTTATTCAATAAAAGTGAGTTGAACATTATTATTAGTTGCTAGAAGTATTTTCTCATATGAATTATGAATTATATTACAAGAAAATATATCAAAGAAATGATAAAGCAGTTGAATGATAGCTACAGGGAGATTATGAAAGTGCTATATTTTTTATTATATTTTTGTTTGTTTGTTTAGTTGTTTGGTTAGCTAATGATACAGAATCTCACCACCTTGTAGTCCAGGCTAGTCTGAAACCTACTGTGTCAATCAAGCTGTCCTTGAACTGGCAGTAATTTATCTGCTTCAATATTTTGAGTGCTGGGTTTACTGGTATGAACTTTCAGGCCTCCTGGCTTTGAAGTTTTCTTTATAAGTAAAATTGGAAATAGTCTAAATACTCATCGGTAAACACATTCATCAACAATGTGGTGAACCATAATAAAACAAATATCACGACATAACTTTATGAGCAAGGAAAAATGTACATGCCATATGGTAAACTTTTAAAAGTAAATTAAGGAATTAAAAGGTATATAGTCTTATGCTTCAAAAAATACATATGTGAGTGTATCTAAAAAACTCATCTGATGTCAAAATATGAACAGAAATAATTTGTGCATTGAAATATACCAGTGGCTTTCATTTTCTGTAGTGTTTTCTTCTTTGCAATAGGCAAGTGTCAAACATATAACTTCCGAATGTTGCTTTTCAATCTTATTCATACACATAGATGGTAGGTGCTCAAAAGAAGCAAACTCTTGTAGGGAGTCCCACCAGCAAGCACTTATTAGCGATCATAGCACAACCATGGAGGCTATGCAGGGACCCTGCAATTTGACAGCCAGGGCTGGCATGTCATCTTTGCCTTGACATGTAGTATGAGTCCTGGCAAACTATTTAATCTCACAGCCTCCATTTCCTCATCTAAATAAAAGGAGTAGTAATAGCTGAACTTCAAAGATTATGGATTAAGATGATGGCATTAATACCCCCAATGAATTTATAGAAAGGCAATATAAATTGAAATGTTAAAGTTTTGATTGCTTAGCCATTATTTATAAATACCCATCTATGTTTTAAAAGTTCCTTCATTTTTAATGCCTTTATGGGTATGATTTTTTTTCTGAAGGAGCTTTCCAGGTTTTGTCTTCTTTAGTGAAAATTCCAATTAGACAGCTACAGAGCTGTTCTCGTGATATATTGGATTATAAGTTAAGATCATAAAGTTAATTCTCTGAGAAGAGGTTATCTTATGGGTCATTTATCTACAAAAACCTTTTATTAAAGCATGGTCAAGAATAAGTCTTGAATATAAAAACTCAAATGAAATGTATCATTACAGATGAATGTAATTTAGTACACCATGGTGTTATGAATCTTATGATTTTCTCCATATAAATTAATGATTTCCCCAAAAAGCTGTAGCAAAAACATATTCATTTGCATCTACACACTTGAGAAATAATCAGAAATAACTGAATTTTTAAATGTAGAAGAATTAAGTATATTAAATATGTGTATGTTTAGCATTTTCTGGCTAACTTTAACGCTACAAATAAGCACATTTCCATATTTATCCCTTTCCTAATTAATATGCCTAAGTCAAATTTACAAAATTGTAAAACTACTGATTTAAAACGGCAAACTACCATGTAAAATTATTTTCGAGAGGCATTTACTACTCTAACTTGAACAAGAATGCCAAATACTCAATTTAGCTTAACTGTCCTAGAATTAGAAAAACAAAATTAAGATTCCTTTCCCTCACTTCTAAGCACTGACAACATAGACAAAATATACTATAAGTGAGTTTTTTCCCAAAATAAAGTTTACCTATTTGGAAATTAATACTTATGATCAATATCAATAATGGCATTGCTTCTCCCAAATGAAGGAAGACAGTGATTAAAATTCTCTGAAACGCCTCTCATCTTAATACCATATCCAGATGTAGGAATCCCAGCTTTCCAAGCTTCCCCGAGTAACTGACAGACTGATCACATAACCATCACCCTTGCCTACTAATCTTTAAAAGTTCTTAAGCAAAGCTTATGGACGGAGAAAAATCAAAGAGAAAATAATAATGAAGATATTGTTTACTTTTCTTTTGCAAACAGTAATGAAATCCAAAATAATAACATATTATTCAGAGTATGGCTATTTTAAAGTAAAATATTAGTTTACATGTAGATTAGTCATTGCCCCCCCCAAAAAAAAGAGCTAGATTCATATCAGGACGTCTGATGGCTGACACACTTCCGAATCACTGTGCAGCTCTCTGTATTCCTCAAATGTGGGCCACCTGTGTACTATCCCCCTCCCACATCTAAATAAGCTCAAGACTGGTTTCCTTTGGGATTCCTGGTGTCTACTGCCTCAGTCAGTCATGGAGGGATGGGGGGTAAGAAGCCAAGCTAAGGTATTCCTACAGGAAATAAACAGATACTGTAGCAAGGAACACCACCCTCTGCACACTGACTACAAACCCGCACAGTACACTGAGACATATCAGCTTCCCTTGGCTTGGAATCCACGCCAGACTTAACAGAGAGTCTAGTTTATAACAAAGCGTGTTTTAGGTGGGCGAGAATGCTTTTACAAAGAGCCAATGGAGCTAAATTACAAAATAAAGTTAGGCTACCAGAAACCTCATTAGTAAAACTAACAAAACCAAACTTGCATATATATGTGCCATTTTATTATCTTTATCCATCAAAAATTATATTACATTGTAAAAGATTAAAAACTAGTAAGGGAGGGATACCTGACTCTTACTTAGTAAAAATAATTAAAATGGCCATACTCAGTATTATGAACTACTAAGTTCAATTAGTGGGCTTTATATTTAAAAATGCCAAAATATATGGGTTTAGATCATAAATATTCTTAATAGATGTCACCTGGAAAATGCATCAAACACAAGGCACAGGCAGAGAACTATACAAGAATTACACAATATCGGAATAGAAAAAATAATATTTAGTATGTTTTCTTTCTCCTTTAGGCAAGGATTATTTCTATGTGCTTCTGAAGGCGTCTCATTCTGTTTGTGCTGGGTTATGTACATGCAAAAGAAAAAACCTCAAAGGTGATCAGGAAAACGATTATTTACATCGACATTACGGCCAATTTTTCTGTAGTATGATTTAGATTTTGGGTTTGCTTTCATTAAATAGGAAGCAAAGCAATG
This sequence comes from Bramus lutescens, assembly GCA_001685075.1. Lineage (NCBI taxonomy): Eukaryota > Metazoa > Chordata > Mammalia > Rodentia > Cricetidae > Bramus > Bramus lutescens. The sequence goes on from LOEQ01001578.1 coordinate 165,449, forward strand.
TATCTTTTCACTTCAGATCATCTTTAATTTTAAAAAGCCCCCTAGATCTCGTATCAAATGCTGTAAAGGTGTTCATCATAGGGTCTCGTTTGCAGGGCCGCCAGCAGACTGTCCCCAAAAGAACATTTTTGCATCTGAATGGACTGTCCGGGTATCAGCAGCCTTTAGACTTTAAATGTAACACTGCTAAAGAAAGGCGGAAATAAGGCAGGCTTTGTACTGCGTAGGTATCACCTTTAAAAGTTGAGCGAATAATCACACTCCATTGGCTTATCAGGCACTCTGAATCTGTGGATCTCAAAAGCACTGACAAACACTAATTAACTGAGCCACACAGCGGTGCTGAGAGGAAGAAGTCAGTAAGTAGATCCTGGGTCACAGATAGATGTTTGGGTTTCCTGCAGGCTGGCCTTTTGACAAGCAGGGGCCAACCCCGGAACTCAATGCCTCCCAGAGACCCACATCTGAAAGTCTCCAGGAAAGCCAAAGCAGTGCAGAATACAGACCTTAAAACCAGCAAACTTCAATAAGGATGTCGAAGCAATAAACCTTAATCAGCCTCACTGTGGCTCGGTTTTCCCTGGGTGTGCTGAAGAAAGTTCCTAATAACTTCAGTGCTCAACCCTAAGACAGAATTTCCGCCTACACATGAAAGTTGGGCACTATCTCAACAAACAAATTGTCCTACTTCCTCCTCTAGATTCACCCATTAAGCTTACCTATGCTTGGACATTTGTCTAAAAAATAAAAACAAAACTCCATTTGATAGTAACAAAATCTTTGCGATTTTTAAGGAACAATTTTTTCTCCCTATTTACATGGCAGATATCTGTGACATAAAAATAACTTTAAAAATTCTACTACAAGAATAAAATCCAGAAGGAAAAAAGAGGAATTAATAAAAGATGAATATAATTACATTTGTTATATGTATTTCCGTAAAACTAAATACACTTATATACACATTTTTAGAAATATATCATAAAAAATGGTTATGAAAAATGGTGCAAAACTGTACATAAAAGTCAATCAGATCATAATCTACCATTTAAATATGGAGGAATAAAGTTATGGGAAAACATGTAATTAATTGATTATCCTACTTTGGCAAGAGTAATGTTGAAAATATTAAGTTCTTCTCATGGTCAGATTTAAATATAAGTAAAATTACTGGGTGGGTTTGTCTTTATTAAACTTTGGTGACCACTTCAGGAATAAAATTTTTGTTTTGTTTTTGTTTTTAGGAATAAAGTTTTTAAAAGGCAAAGATCGCATGTTACTGTGAACCATTTTAACAAAAAATATAACAGAAGTTTTATTCAGTAAAACAAACCTTAATATTCAACCTCACAAACTATTCAAAAGTATACTAATATTGACTGACTGATATGCAAGAAAAATTCTACCTTTTAAAAAAGCAATTTACAGAGGAAAACTTAGGCCAATTCTTTGTTACCATCTAAGCTGAGTGCTTCACAAAGGTGCCCCGAACAACTTAACATTCTTTACACATCTATCCTATTCTTCATAAAGTAAAAATGAGAGGACATTCACTAAATGAGAACATACACAAAAGGCCTGAAAGTCCCAAGCAAAGGCCACTTCTGCTCTAGACTGAGACACAACAAAAACAAGCCAATAAAGAAATAAAGAAAAGGGCTGACACTAATGAAAGAATGTTGTGAAATGTACTGTCTTGATGAGACACTTCCTTCTACACTCGCAGGAATGGAGCAAGCCACTACCACAAGACCCAATAAAAATGCGTTCATTAAAGAAAACTTTAAAAACATGTTATCAGAGGAATATCTTGAAAGCAGCATTATAACCACTGACTTTATGAAAGAAAGCTGCATGCATTTGGCCTAGTCATTGAAAACGCCCCATTTCTTAGCTGCAGCCCTGAACTACTTTATGTCAACACATTCTAGGACAACTTTTTCGCACGTGACGTTTTCTGTCGGTGCATACATTATGTTGGCACAGTTCAAAATTCGTCTCTTAGCAACAGCAATCTATGTACAAGCATCAACTACCATACTGTACTGCATGCTGTGTGGAATAAGTTAATGAAAAACTTACTTCCATGTCAACAGTAGGTCTCTACATGTAAATAAACATGGTTGCCAGCAGGTCCCACTGCACTTTAGAAACTCAAAAGTCAATACTCCATCCTATACCTAGGTAGAACATGGCATTTTATTCCAAGCAGCTCCATGTTCTTATTGTGCATTTATAAACATACTAGTTTGAAGTTTCACAACTACCCAAGTGGATTGCATTACTTTTGCCTTTAGTAAACATGGTAATGACATTCTACTGGGTACTTTCTTCCATAATAAACAGATAGTATATGTGCTATGATAACTTAGCATCCCATATTATACCACCAAAACTGGGAAACTCCTCAATTTCTCAGTCAAATGCTGCTCTGTTCATTAAAGTGGATAGGTTTCTTTGAAATCTCACTAAGATATATATCAAAACAGTTAAGAAATCAAACCAAATATTGCACAATAAACCAAATTGGCCACTCTTTGTACTGTGCCTTCCTAATGCTGCGACCCATCAACAATACAGTTCCTCATGTTGTGGTGACCCCCAGAGACAAAATTATTTCGCCTCTACTTTATAATTGTAATTATGCCACTGTTATGACTAGAATGCAAATATTTTTGGGAGATAGAGCTTTTCCAAACAATTTCCTATTTACTCTTTATCAGTAGGCTAAGGGAGTCCTAAAAGAATCATTGAAACACAAAGGTATACATTTTAAAGGGTCAAATTTTATTTAAGTCACAGAACAATGTATTTGACATTTAAGAAGTGTGTGTACGCCTGCATTGAGAAATGAAGTAGAAGGCAGCCTTGAACGAACATCAATCACAAGGCTAGGGTCTCAGCCATTCACCGAGGCCTTAGCTGCGCAGATCTACGTCAGCTGCTGATGCAGAGGAAGTGAAAGGGCAGTTGAAATGGTGCAATTGAAACTTACAGTCAGGGAATTAAGGAAGTGGAGGACCTGAAGAGAACGAATTGTTCTTACAAGTTTTACCATCCTCAGGCTGATGGCAATACCGATAGGCTTTTCATCCGACTCCTTAGCCAGCTACTTATCATTCCAAATTCTTTGAGCATACAAGGGAGGCAGAAAAACTGACAGAGCGGAAATAGTTGTTTTTGTTTTTTTAAACAGATACTGGAATAACTTGGAGCCATGCAGAAATGTCAGCTACGTGGAAGAGGAAGAAAAAGGGCTCTAATGGAAAGTACCCAATTGTACCCTATTCCAAAGGTGTCACGGGATGATAATAACATATATAACATATATGATACCCATTCTCCCTCTCAAGCAAAAGCCACAAAATGCCCATGAGACCAGAAAGGCTTGGAGTACTGAGAAAGGCTATGTACAATCAGACAGGTGCATCTATCTGCAGTTGGGCAAAGGGAGCTCCCGGAGGGCACAGAACTGTTTGTTTTCTTCCTAAAGTAACTTAGAGAACATTTGCTCCAGCCCAAAACAGCAGGAAAAAGTCTTTGTTTCTCGGGGCAACAGGGGTACCCCCTCTTCTATGTCCAAGACTCCTTGTAGACCTAGGACTTAACTACAGGTAGGACAACAAGCTGCTTCCTTTTTTTAAACTGCACCACTTCCAAGGGGCCTTCCTTAACTCCACTCCACAGCACCAGAGACACACAGAATGGCTTCAGGGAATCTGAAGCAAAGTGACAAAGGGGCAGCTAAGCACACGGCTAACAAAGCACTTCTCTCCAGTGTCCATGACCACCGACCTGTGGTCTCTGAGCTACAAGTCAAAGTCCTAGGCTGAGTGAGCACGGGTTCCTAACCAGGTGTCTTTGTAAAGGGAGCTAATTTCTGATTGTACCTTCTGTGCCAGGAACATAGCTTCAAAACCATCCTGAAATCTCTAAATTCTCTCAGCACGAAGGTGAAATGCTGAAGGGTACTTAACTGCTCTAGTCAAAACACACATATGGCACACCGGGAGCTCGTGACGTTTCAAAATCTAAAATATTTCTTGAGAACATTGAGTCTACAATGCGTGCACAAAAATGAAGGTTTTCCTTACTTGGAGATTCTTTTTCCCTTTGCACCCATGCTTTCCTCCCTAAAAGGTCTTGCGATTACGGAAGACAAAAAAACTCTGCATTGGGCAGTAATTCATGTTCAAATTGTTCTCATCCTTTTCATTCTTCCTGGCAACTTAACTACAGGCATTGTTATGTTGTTGTTGTTCTTGTTTGTTTGGTGTGTGTTTTAAGAAATGCTACTTTCTGGATGAACATCTCGCCCAGGAGTTTACATTCTTAGTGTTTTAATCTCTGCTCACCTCCCTTACTGTGTTCTGTACCACAGTAGCTTAAACAGCAGTCAGTTATTTGAATCTAGCTGAGCATCCTTATGGGATTAGAAAGCTCCCTCCTCCAAAGGTGGCTTTGTTGCTTTGCATAATCACCAAGAATGATTAACCAACATTCAAACCAGGGCTGAGAGCAAAGACAAATAGGCAGCTGCCTACCTGTAGGCTGCTTTCTGCTCCTTTGGCCTTCATGCATCTAAAATCTCAATACAGATCACTTCATTTCACTACACAACACATTAAACTAAATAGAGAGAATGTTTGTTTCCCTCAAAAGATAGAAATTATTTTAAAAAGTAAACCTTCCTACCCGTAACAGCGACTGGGATTCGTCCTTGGTCTTGCTCTCACCAGAAGCAGGATACTGCTGGGTGAGGGAGGCAGACTTCTCGCCACCAGCAGGTGCCCCTTGCAGGAAGCCCTTGGTATCGACGGCCAAGCCATACATAGGTCGCGCCAGGTGGGCAGCTTCAACATTGGGGCTGTCTCTCAGAGTCTTTGTCTGCTCTTGGGAGCTGGACACAGGCGTCAAGAGCCCTAGGCTTGCTTGCGTGTAGGATGGACTGCCCCGCAGGATGTCAGCCCCCCTCCAAGACATGCCACGTAGATCGTCGTTGGAACTCTCAGTCCAGACTTTATCTTTCAGCCCTTCCTTGTCATCGAGTTTCTCCCTCTTGACTACGCTCTCGGGAACCGTCTCTCCCATTTTAGAGTCTGGATTTAGCAGACTGTAGACCTTGAGGTCAATTTTGGGCTCTTCTTTGATGGTGGGTATGGCATGGCCATCCTCTTCGCCATTAGCAGTAGTGATTTCCTGTTCCTGGCAGTGAACCGTGTTGAAGTGCTCCAAGAGTGACTGAGTGTCAGCAGCTGTGAAGCTGCACTGGCGACATTTGTAGCAGCTGTGTGCTCTCCTGGAAGGAAGAAAAGAGTCAATGGGAAGCCAGGATTCGGAAGGGAATATACTCTGTGCACTAAAATAGTCCTCATGCACCTGACTTCTCTCGTGCAATGCAGCAGCCTGAAAGAAACACAACACTCTCCACTCCCAGAAACTGGAATTTAATTAGCAGGCATTTTCACTCCTATGTAAGAATCTGAAGTTTTCTTTAGCACTAACAGTAATGAAAACACACACACACACACACACACACACACACAC
>LOEQ01001578.1:171004-188230 GCA_001685075.1 Bramus lutescens
GGGGGGGATCAGCTGATTGCCATTAGAACTTTTTAGCTTCGTTATCATCTGCTCTGTTCATTTTATCTTGATGGATAATAGTCAATTCTGCATTAATAAGATATTCATGTTCTGAAAACTGATTTTACCAATGGCCTTTCCACTTTTGTTTATCAGAGCTGAACTCAGGCATTTTTTCACTATTAATACATTAACATTTTTAATGCTGAGTTCCTTTTCACACCTATTCCCCATATTAAAATATCCTATGATTACAACATTCCTTTCTAGCATATGCTATAATCAATTTAGTCAATGAAATAGGCTACCTGACCTATGTAATCTACAAAATAAGATGTGTCAAAACAAAAATTTGATAAATAAACTGCATAATCTATAAGTAGATATAGAAACTGAGTACACTAAATGTCTGCTAGGTGTCAAACAGCCTGGCAGTGGCTGTACAGATAAATTTGTTAAAGGAGTCTCTATATGTGTTTCTGTGTGTACATTCTTTATAAAAGTCATAAACAAATAGATTTTATTGCCAGATGTTATAATGTCTCCTTTTATTAGGACAAACATTTAGTTAAATAGAACATGGGTATTTAATTGTAAAAAGCATACCAGAAAAATACACAAGTTTTGCAATGAGGCATTCTTTTTTTGATTAAAAAGTCTTACTTAGCTCTCTAAATATCACATGAAGCATTTTCTACTTACTCCACATTACCAAAAAGGCAACACAATAAGTTCTATGAGCTATCACTTGAAGTTTCTCCAATTATAGATAAGCATCAATATATCATTTTGCCAACTTCTAGCTACATAGTGGTAAAATAGGAACTCAAAATCCTTGATTACTTGGCATTTACAAGCAAGCTTCACTATACACAAATATTTAGGTATAGAGAATGATGTATGGTAATAATGGCATGAAAGAGAGTATAAGGCATATGAGAGTTGCTTAGGAAAGTCAGGGAACTTTATGAGGGAAGTCTACAAATCCAAAGGACAAGAAGGAGCTGTTCTCTTGGGAGGAGAGAAGGAGGTATCCTAATTAAGTTTACTACTGTTGTAATGAAGTACCATAACCAAACCAATACAGGGAGGAAAGGCTTATTTGGCTTACATTTCATCATCTCTTCATCATCTAAGGAAGTCAGGATAGGAACTCAAACAGGGCAGGAAACAGGAGTCAGGAGCTGATGTAGAGGCCAAGGAGTGCTGCTTACTGGCTTGCTCCTCATGGCTTACTCAGCCTGGTTTCTTATAGAACCCAGGACCATAGCTAAAGGGTGCCACTATTCCCAATGGCTGGGCACTCCCAAATCAATTACTAGTTAAGAAAGCCCTACAGGTTTGTCTGCAGCCTAATCTATGGAAGCATTTTCTCAGTCCAGGTTTCCTCTCAGTTGACTAAGGCTTGTGTTAGCTGACATAAAATTATCAAGCACAAGAGGAAAAGAGCACATTTTAGCAAATCTGAGATAGGGAAGAGCCCACTGCAGACAGAGAAATAACAAGGAAGGAAGTAGGATGACTAACTAATCCATTGGAAGGGTCACTTAATGCATTGGTGGTTGTCATAGGAAGGGTGGATACTTCTGAAGCCTATGGAGACCAGTAGGCAGGGATGAACATGACAACCATGTGTTGAATTATCGGGAAGGGACTACAACCGTTTCTGCATTAAATGTGTCTTGCTCTTAGTTATGTCTGAGGATGAAATGTCAAAACAACAAGGCTCCCACGTCCAGGGTTCATTTATGGACAATAATGTGGAGAAACGATGCCTTAGCCAGTCCTGCCACACGAAGCTGATGCCAAAAGCCATCTAACTCCTGGGTCAAAGCTCAGCTTTTGAATATGCTGAAGCCTAAATGTTTCATGATATTTTTAAATCAATGAAATTACTGATGAAATGAAAAGTGAAGCAACAGAAGGAGACTGCAAAAGATCTCGCGATAGAAAAGAGCATGAGGATAGTCGCCATTTACAAAACAGGTCACGTGAGGTCATCATAAAGCTGCCTCATCTTACTGAAAACCTGGCTTAAGAACCTAAATGGTTAATGAGTGCCAAAGGAGGGACTAGTAATTACATGAAAACCATGTTACCAGATATAACATGATTCTAAATGACTTAACAAACTCACAAGGTATCCTTCATCTTTTTAACTTTAAGGAAACACAGGTAAAGCCCTTACTCTCCTTAGAAATCTTAGGACACACACTGACTATCATTTGTGACAAGAGAGTAATGATGGACAGTGAAGCAGTAAGTTTGGCTTCAAAATTCTCGCGAGACCCGACTAAGTCTTCCCTCCTTGAATCAAATCTAAATAAATGATGGAGGGCTAATTAAAAAGATGATATTACTTCCAAAAGTTAGGAGTGATGTGAGCATTTCAATACACATTCCTAACACAGAGTGGTACCTTTCAGACTCTGACATGCACAGTCATCATCTAGAGACATGGATGAAGCTCAGTCTCTGACTTAGCCTGCCAGGAACTCAGCAGTTTTCAGAGCATTCTCACAGGAACTTTTCATGATGGGTATCATACATCTCTCATCACTCCCTTCTGAGAATCAAGTTAACAGTAGCGCCCATTGAAACAGAAAACAAGAAAGGTTGAAAAAGCTGTGGCTGGGGATGTTCATGATGCTGATGTATCATGGAGTCAAGAAACAACAGAGAGATATTAAGAAGTACATACATGGTACAATTTGAGAGGTACTATTTATTGTTCATTGTTTAATTAGATCGTCTGTCTGCCTATATTAAGGCAATCTAAAAGACACTATAAATGTGATATATATTTTGTATTTAAGTTCTATGTTTCAATCGAGTGAAGAACAAACATTCTTCTCACACTACCAAAGGAAACAGCATTATATTTCCATAAGTCTCCTTCCATTATAGAAGGCTGACAAAGAAGAAAAATTAGTATTTCTCTCATGCAACCTTTGGAATGTGAAGACTCAATATGACTTTTGCACTCACAATGAAGAGATGAATAAAGAGAGAAATTTAATGAACATCTAACTCATCATTTCTCTCCAGGAAAAGGAGAACAATTTGTCCATAGAAGAGCAACTTGTACTTGAATTTCAGTGACTTAGAATTTCTGTGAGAAGAAAAGGTTTAATGGTATCAAACCCTGTTATGATGGTCTTGGGTTCTATACCCCTGAAACTGTAAGCTTCCAGTAAACATTTTCTTCTATAAGTTGCTTTAGTTGTGGTATTTTAACACAAAAATAATAAAGTAGGTAAGACAAAGAGTATTTGTATTTGCACATTAAGCCAGTTCTGGTATGTATTAAAAATAGCTATGATCATGTTTCGCTCTTCTCCCTTACATTTACTTTCTAGTGACTGAAGCTAAACACCTCCAGACAGGCTCTTCTTTACTGAATAACAATATGCATTCTGAGAAATGTGAACCATAATTTTCCTTCTTCAGTGAGTAAATGGTGAATCAAGGGAAGAGAAAAAAATCATGAATGCTAATCAGTAAACCTTTACAGAATCAAATGATTACAGATAAATTATGGCACAGGTAGGGAAATGAAGGTGAGTACAAAGACTTCATTGACTGTTGACATTAAACATAGTTCAGTAGCACTGATGTCTAATGGCACTGGTCATTTTGTCAGTATCTACTTGGTTGATATCAAAATCTATAACGTGTAATAAGTGAAAATACTGACACCTTAGAATTATAAGGTGTAAGACAAGATTTGTGAGTTCCGGAAAGCCAGAGATCGAAGCAGAAGATTGATTGTTAATCAACTCAATAATATTTGGTTGTAGTCTCCATGAGACAGGGTCTCATGTAGCTCAAATTGACCACAAATTCACAATGTAAACTGAGCTGAGAATGGCATTTAAATTCCTGATCATGCTGCCTTCACCGACCAAGTTTTGGAATTGCAGATATGTGCCACAACACTTAAGATGTGAGGAGTATTTAGTTTTACTGGAGAGAAACAGCCTGCAAAATATTTATCTATTTCTTACGCTGAGATAGTCTGATCAATATTTAATTTGTAGTTACTGTCTATGGTGGAGTGGGCACTTCATCTTCAAACAGGTTAAACCTCTTCCTTTTATTATTAGAAGAAAACACTATGTCATGCCTAAAAATTTCCAGTTTATTATTCAATTTGAAAAGGATGATATATCCTAATAATTAGTCAAAATAGAAATATGTCTTCCAATAAAATAAAAAGCAAACAATAAATAGTAAGTAACATAAAACCGAATATAAGCCAGGAGGTGGTGTCTCACAACTTTAATCCCAGCACTTGGAGGCAGAGGCAGGCAGATCTCTGTGAGCTCCAAGGCCAGCCTGGTCTACAGAGGGAGTTCCAGGACGGGCTCCAAAGCAACAGAGAAGCCCTGTCTTGAAAAACAGAAAAAGAAAAAAAAAGGCGAACAAGCAAAAAAAGCAAGCAAAAACTGCTAATATAAACTGAAAAATCCAGTCTAAAATTCCTTATTCTAAGTCAAGGCAGCTATTTTATTTTTGGTTTGTATTTATGTGATTTGCAGACTTAGAGATTGAACTCACACATGTGGGCATCCTAAGGTATGCACTCTCCCACTGAGCAACATGCCCTAGCCTAGATAACTATGTTGCATCCTTTCAGGATCTTTCTGGAAATTTTCACAATTAATATCTACAAGTAAAAGTAAAAATACTGCATATTATTTTATCTATGGTCTATAATGTCCTTAATAATCTTTTGATTCTCAGGGGCAGCTTTCAAGTTGAAATGTTATTTCTATATTTGAGTGTCCAGGTACTGAGTTACTAGACACTCAAATATCTCCACAGATCTCATTGCAGCCACCATGGCTTTGCTGTGCTAGAGACTGTACTCATACACAGTAGACTTGTTATTTTCAGATTTCCTTAACATAAATATCTGTTTTTCAATAGGAACAGAGCGCATCATCCATATTCTTTCACTGATGCTTTTTAAAGATAAATGCTAAGCTATAGCCACATTGCTCTGATCATATTCTACCTCCAATGTTAATTATTTCAGACTGAAACGTACAAACAACACATTTAAATATATTCATAAATATTACAATAGACAGGTAACTGTGATAGAGAGATTTCCCAGGTCTTATCTGAAGATTTCTTACTTTTATCCCTAGAAGACTGTCTTGGTAAGCACTAGGTTGATTTATTTGGCAATATTCCCCCTGTTTCCGGTTTCCAACTTTGCCAATGAGAGCATGCCAAACGACTTCTCCTTTCTAAGTACTTCATTGTTTGTTGGTAGCTGCTTTTAAGGATCTTGGCTTTTTACTTCTGTAATAATATAACTGTGGAGAAGTTTATCTGTATATAATATATTTTGCTTAGTGTGGGTTATGCTTCTTTGAGTCTATGCATTTATATCTTTCATCAGTGAGCACTAGAAAATGTTCTCAATGTTCCCCTCAAATACTGACTGTATAACATCTGTGCCATTCTCTTTATTATTTCTTCTAAGATTCTGATTAGTTGTGTATCTATAAAGATCCCATGGTATTTCCATATATTACTATCTGGTTTCAGATTTTCTACTTCCTTGATGCATCTTCAAAACTTTCTCTATGGGTCTAGAGAGATGTCTCAGCACTTAGGCACACGGATTGCTCTTTCAGAGGACCCAGGTCTGATTCCTAGCATCCACGTGAGGTCTCACAGCTGTCTATAACTCCAGACCCAGGAAATCCAACACCTTCTTCTGGCAACTAAGGTCATCAAGAAAACACGTTGCATGCACAAACATGCAGACAAAACACCCATAGAAGTTAAATTATTAAATTAATTAAATATTTAAATAAATAAATGTGTATTCAAAAAATATTGTTCCTATATCTCATTGTGATAAGCTCACTGGCTTTCTACCATTACCTAATCTGTCAATTATCCTATTTGTGTTCTTTATTTTTCAATGATTATGGTTAGGAATGGTATTTGTTCATTGACGTCCCTCAGAAATCTGTAGTTTCACAAGGCATGATAATTTTAAACAGCAATTTTTTATTCCTTAAGCATGTAACAATTATGATATGACATTATAACTGAAAACCCCTTTATCTAAAGTTCCTATGTATCTTGTATCTGAATCTGTCATTTCTGCTTTCCGTTTTCCTCACATACTGTGTATCTGCTCTCCGTCTGCACAGCAAACTTTGGAACAGTGAGTGCATACAAAACTTATCTTAACACATGACTACTTTGTAAGCAAAAATTGACGACTTTTCTATAAACAAATTTACATTTACTTCTGATAGAGAAGAGAAGAGCACTGAATGTGGAAATAATCTCATCAGCAGCAACATTAAAGTGGAACTCGTAACTTCAGCCTCTCCCTGCAGATGACCCCACGCCAGTCTTGGCCACATCCAGCAGACATACTGGCATTTGTCCTCTTTGCAACCTCACATGCCACACTTGCTTTTCACTTCTCCCTCCCTATGGCTGAGCTCATTCTGAGTGAAGTAAAGAATAAGCTTCGGAAATTCCCCTTAATTTGGGGAAGTCTGGCAATGCAATAAAGTAGATTTTAATCAGAATGGTTGCTTACACTTGCTTTGTAAGTCTTTCATCCTGCTTAGGACTGAAACATAAATTATAACACTGGCCATTTTGAGAAAGATGGTAACCAATAGAAAAGAGAGGCAATATCTATTGAATGTTAAATAAATAAAATAACTAATTCAAGAGAAGCAGATTCATGCAGGGAAAATACCTGATAGCCCTGGATGAGTTAGGGGACATTATAAGTATGCAAAAACAATAAAGAAGGATGCTAACTGGACCATTTCCAGTTACCGAATGGATAATATTTCAGCTCCACTCAGAACAACCCGGCTCTTATGGAAAGTGTGTATACATGGAATCCACACTGAGCTTCTCCAAGTTTAACATTAAGTCTGTTTCAGATGTAAAGTATTTCACACACACTGTACAATTAGAAGAATATGCTGATTTTTATGACAGTTTCAGACTTGCACATAAAGTACTCAAAGCCTAGACTGTTCTATCACAATAACATCAAATGATAGTAGAAGCTCCCTAACAGGGTTAATATAAATAAACTGGGCATAATCTATAAAGATAGAAATGAGATAAGGTGAGATGACCTGTTAACCTATGTTTAAAATGTGGCATTTGCAGGAGATACTTTCATAGCAGTTTGAGTTTGAAGCATCTGCATGACGGTTTCATTTTTCATTCCTAAGGCTTCTAATGTGACCAACATTTAATGACATTTCCTTATAATACTTCAGAGTCATGAATTGTGACTCTGAAATCATAAGATTCCAAATTTCAAAAAATTTTATAAAAACTCCCAGATAGTACATATCTATCTCCAATAGAAAAGGTGCTTAGATCAACAAAATTATGTCATGATTTAAAAGTGTGTGTTATTAAAGTACCTAGGGACATATTCTATTTAATTTCTTAACTAGCAAAATGCTGGGAGCTCGACTTAGATTCAAAGCCAGCATACAACTGCCTTTGGCACATACCCTTAGATCCTGCTTAGTATAAAACTATGTAATGAAAGATTAAAATGTTACTCACCTTTGAGCTGTCAGTGTATTGGAAACTATTATGAAGGCAAATGCTCCTGGGAATTCCATTGGCTAAAGACATTTGTGAAGATTTATGCGTGCTCATATGTTAAACTTCACAGATACAGTGCAGGCCAGGAGAGAATAGTCTCATCCTGGTAGAGGTTACTTTAATTACTAAGAACCAACTGACTCCTGACATTATTAAGAAATATCTTTTATGGAAACTCTTCATATCTCCCAAGATTGTTTTCTTTATCTAAGAATATGCTGGTTTTTTTTCAGACAAATCTTTGTTAGCTCAAATCATCTGTTTGCTAGGTCTATCAGTCAATTCTGTTGTGTGTGTGTGTGTGTCAATATGCATGCACACATATATGCACATATTGTACACACATGTGCACATATGTGCATATATTTGTGTACTTATTCCATTATCTTCATAATTAAAGAAAGTAATGAGGATTTCTTCAAAACAGTCACCCCTTTTAAAAACTACTAGATCACCTAAGTTTTACACCACTTCACAACTATATGTGCAAAATATGCACAAACGCACCCATACTTCCATATCCACACTAGTGAAAGTCAAGAAAAAGCTGGTGCTTGCTCACCCAGAAATAAATTAACATGCAGCTAACATCGTTGGAGGAGACAGAAATACTCATCGCAAGTGTGAACACATATTTGATTGCAGGACTGTGTCTTTCCTAGGGCTGACCTTATAAATTAAACAGTGTAAATCTCAAGTGTTTTCTGAACATTTTGATTAACTGTGAACATTAGGATGCCCTTCAAATTAACATCTAACATTATATTAGCCTGTTGTTGGACATGAACAGCTTCATTGCTGATGATTGAGAAGACATACATTCTGTGCCACTAACATAGAACCTCTGAAAAATATGAAAGGCATTGTTTAAAGTCTTAGAATTTAAAAAAAAAAGCCTAAAATAATCAGCTGTTTTTAAAAATCTTTAAGAGCACATCAAATAGTAAGTGAAAGCTGACGATAATGGCTCACTCCTCTAACCTCAACATGTGGGAAGCACCGAGGCAGGAACACTGCCAGCCGTTTGACATCAACCTGTGCTATCCAGTGAGTTACACTCAGTTCAGACTACAGTGTGATCGTGTCAAATAAATAAACTAGGTAAGTAAAAAAATAAACAATAATAAGAAGAAAGTAAATAAAGTTTTTTCTTTGGTGGTTAGAGGCAGAATAACAATAATTACAATGAAACAGCCAATAAATGCTCAACTCTGCACAACTTATATCTCCAAGACTTGAATATCATTCCAGGATATAAGCAGGTCTCGGCTTAAGCTTGTCTTCCTTGGGAAGGCATTACCTGGCTTGCCATTATTAAGCTATGCTCTTGCTATGTTCATTTCATGCATAGCCTTCTGTTCCTCTGTTTTTATGGCACTTCCCAATCCTGATGATCTGTAGGGCCTTGTCCTCCCTACTAAAGAGTCAGCTCCACATGGCCAGTGACTGTGCCTAGCTTACTTACTCCTGTACAGACAGTGCCCGGTACAATGTACACTTTTGAAACACAGAAGTAAATGCATATAATAAAAAAGTGGTTAATGTAAATTCCTCTGTAGAAAATAGGAACGGGAAACTTGGGAAGTTAAGACTTATAAGGAGAATCAAATAAATAGAAGAAATGTGTGTGTGTGTTGTATATGTGAATGAATTTAAAATAACCTGTTCCATCTACCCACAAGGATTGACAAAATAATCAAAGTCATATCTATTAACAAAATGTCACCTCAACATTATTGTTTGTGTGCCAATCAAGGATATATTTCAAGTATCAGCAGTGAAAAGAATGTCCAATCTCATTCAAAAAGAACAATGAGCAAGCATCTCCAACAGATTGCTTCCAGAGAATAAAATATATCCTAAAACAACCTTTCATTTGGGAGCTGTTCCTTCAATAATTACAGGAGACAGAGTCATACTAGCTAAATTAGTAAACTCATGATCCACTTCACTGAGAACTTAGAAATGTCCTCCATGAGCAGTATAAAACCCTTAGGAAACATGAGAACACATGACTAAATTAAAATCTGAGGTCATCATACTCATAAGCATGCCATCTGCTACGCTACAGAGGAACTTCTTGATGACTGTCCTGCACGTTCAGTCACGTCAAATGCAGACCCACCAATCCCCGCACCGCCCCTCTGGGTTCTATGATCCTAGTATTTCGGGATCCGGCGCACTTACCTGTAGTGTCTAGAAATCTCTTCTTCCACCTGGGTAATAAAATCGCATTTTGTGCACGAGTGCTCTTTGCCTTCCTTGACAGCCTGCTGCCCATCGGATCCTAGCAGATGGTTTGCCTCTTGCTTGATATCCGACGCTGGGGACTCGTGCATGGTCTCATAGTGAAAGAGGAGCACATCTACATCGGGGGTAGAGAAGGAACACTGGTGGCACTGGTGTTTGACTCGGGAACTTCCGGCCACCCCAGGAGACAAGTGCAACAGCAAGAGTGCACAGTGGGAACAATTACTCTTTCTACAAGCAAACGGGTAAGTAATCTCTCCAAGGTGCTTTTCGGGGCTGCAGAGGCCTCTGGGACAGAATGGACAGTGCTTAATGGTACACTTATGAATGTTATGGAGCTGTTGATAGTGACGGAGAAGTGGACCCACTACAATCACATCAGGGCCATGGCTTTTGGAATATCTAAAGTCACAGAACTGACAGTTATAGCTTGTTACCATATTGTCCTCTGCTCCCTTGCTGGGGAAGTCCTTCTTCTTAGCCCCACTCAAGCCCTTTTCTGGCTTGCTCAATGGCTCTCCTTCTACGCTTTTGGCTAGATCATTCTGATTAATAACGGAGCCCCTGGGAAGCTTGTCATTCAGCTCTGGATTAAGGCCGCCTGACAGCAGTGCAACATGCTGCTTGCCATAATGTTCCAGCAGCTTAAGGGAGCTAGATGACTCACAGCTGAAACTACAAAATTTGCACCAGTAATAACTGGTGGCCTCTGTACCATTTTGTCTTGAGGAATCGAGGGATTTGATGGGCACGGAGTAGCCAACAGGGGTGTCATCTCCTGCCTTGACTGTGATCTTGTCCTGCCATTTTCCAAAGTCTCCAGAGTCACTGGCTCGAAGCGTAGGGATGGACTTGTTTGAGTTTTTCTCGGAAGGTTTTGCACCCTCGGAGGATGGGAGAGAAACTTTTATTTTATTTGGGTGAGTCTGAAGAAAATGTTGTTCTAGTTCAGTTGATGAGTTGCCCATATAAGTGAAATTGCAGAATTTGCAGCGGAAATACTTGGTGTTGCCTTGGCAATCTGGAGTTTTCCGTCCAATGCCAATGAAGGTTCCACCTGAAGTGACCTGGAGTGTGGAAGAGATGGAAATTACTTTAGATGTGCCATAAATCCAGTCCGTTCTCTGTAAGGGAGAGGTATTGATTGTCAAGTACTCAACATTTTTACAAAATGACAGTACTTTTCCAACTTGCTAGGAAATGGCTTGAACTATAAGAAGGGGGTTCTTCTTTCTCAATTGAGTGCCTCATTTTAGGACAGAGGATGAAGTTACATAATAAAAGTACTATAGCCAGTTCAAAAAACCAAATAATAAAAATTTTAAGAAATCTATTTCCAACTGAGTGGGGTTGTTCTGTATGAGTGCAGAAACACCCAAATTGCAAAGTTTTGACTTTTGAACAGATAAGGGTAGCTATCAAAACCAGAGGCAGTGACTCTGAGATCATTCATTGAAGAGATTCTCCAAGGAAATGTGACACTTGGTCCCCATGGAATTGAGGCTTCAGGCAAAGAAGAGGGCTCTGTTTTAGATGAAACACAAGTCCGAAAGTGACTACATTGCTGGTCTTCTAACATAAGCTTAATCGTGAGCAATGAAACAAAATAAAAATGAAGTGGGCAAGAATGAAATATATACAAAGAATTTCAAACATCTCTCAGGCAAGAGATGGAGAGAAACCAGAGCTCTATTTTGTTAAGACTCTATGTAATAGCTAAGAGCCACTATCTCCTCCTATGAATGGGTCAAAGGATTAAAATTAAAAGTTAAAATAAGGCAATACCCCACATATGTCTCTGAAGTTCTGCTGTCTCTGCTGAACTTGAGTTGTACAGTAAGCCAGGCATTTTAGTAGACAATAGAATCCCAACACTCAGAAGACAGAGGTAGGACAATGGAGAGTTCAAGACCACCCTAGCCTTAATAGTCAGACTCTATTTCAAAAATAGAAAAAGAAAGAAAGATGAAAGATAACTTTCATTGGTCATATGTAGGCCTTCAAAGGCACCTTCTAAGGAAACCTTCCTCCTTTCTCAGGCCACACGTGAGACTATACCTCAGTCATCACATTGATCCAAAGCTCATGGTTTAAAATTAAATTGCTCACTGAAATCTGGGGAGGAGGAATCTTAGAAAAAAAGAAGGAAAGAAGAAAGGAAAAAGGAAGGTAAGTAGGAAGAAGGAAGGAAGGAAGGAAGGAAGGAAGGAAGGAAGGAAGGAAGGAAGGAAAAATGTAGGAATGAAGGGGAAGAGAAATTCTTCCTTCAAACATCAGTGATTTTTTTAATTTTTCCAGCAACCAGATGTAAAGTATAAAACAAGTGGCAAAATCATGTTCATCCTTCTTCAACAGCTGCTCAAAACTGACACGTGTGATCACTGCTCATATTCAAATCATCCATGAGAAAAATCTCAGGCTTCTCGAAATCACTTGAAGGCTCTACTTAAAATGCAAATTGTATGCTGTAGTGCATTGCAGAATGTTTGCATCTCTACTGCATGGAACTAAAATGGATGCTTTCATTTGCTTCCTTAAAAAGCTTAACCTCGTTGGTCAATTGTGGTAACTTCTAAATTCATGTCCAGCACTACAGTTCTAGGAAATCAACACTAACACATAAACAACTTGATACTGACTTTACATTAGGATACTGCTTTGGCTGTTTCCACATTCTTAATCAGAAGATGATTATGAAATATATGCATGTGATTACCACATATACATCATATGTACTCAAAACCCAAATACACAAGTTTTCGATCTACCAAGAACAGGAGCACTGAGCCAAGAGAAGCAAGGAAGGAACACCCTCCAAGGCAAAACATCTGAGAGTAAACAATCTGAAAGATGGCTGAAATAAATTCCTTCAGAAAAACTATCTACAGCAGCATCCTTACACTGATCAAAAGGAGCTGAGAGTTGCAGTAAAACTAGGTACATTGCAAAACTTCCAGCAGGACTTCCCAATTCAGTAGAATTGAGAAGCAACCTTAGTTTCTTAAAGAATCAAGCAATAGGTGCCATGCTATTTTCAAGTACTTTGGTGACTTTTAACTTGAATTGAAGGGGTAAGTACTGAAATACTACTGTTTTATCATAAGACTAAACACAAAGTACAAAAATCTAGAGATGAAGATTTTTGCTGTTGTAACTACTACATTGCTTAGAGATGCTGAGTTCCTTAATATAACAGACTTCTCAACTTCTACTCACACAAGTGAGATTCCTGAGAATCTTCGAAGATCATCACTACTTTTGATTTTGCAATCTGTAAGTCCCATGTGCATAGCCACACCAAAGGAGTTGAACAATAAGCACACATATGATTCTGAACTAAATATTCACTATTTCTAGGCATGTCAGCAGCCCTTTTGAGCTTGTGTTTCTAACCATGAATAAAGAAAAGTTTATGCATCATTATCAATAAAGGATTTTCACTGAAGATGAACAAACTTTGCTTACTGGATTGGATCTTTTGAGTTGGTGCTGACAATGTGTTTAAGAGAAGTGTTTTTTTTTTTTGCCTATAGAAGTGGACATGACAGCTCCACTATTTAGTACAAGTCTAATGACTAAAACCTGAATTATGCTGAGAATACATTCCCACTATGGAAGGCTTTTACATGCAACCTAAACAACAAAGAAAACTCATAAATCTTACTTTGCAGAATAGAGCAATCTCTTTGATATCCCATAGATTACAAATTTGCTTTTTTGGTTAATATCAGTAAATCATTTTGGTATTATACACCTCTGAAAGCAAAATAGCATGGGAATCACATTACTTAAGACTTTTGAGGAAAATGTAATTTCTTAGTATTCTATTCATTTTTCTCCCCAAAAGAAGATCTAGACACTATTTGTGTAATTCTTTTCTCACTAGCACATTTACACAAGTCACAGTAAAACATGTCTGAAATTCATTATTTGGCAACCACTGTTAAAAAAAAAAAACGTTTCTAAGATACACTATTCATGTCTACTGCCTACACTGATTTTATTTTTTGTACTTACAAATGTTAGTTTTGTTCTCCTTCCTTTCACAAACACACTGTAAGAACAGTTCAGAACTTCCAGCAACAATTTACTAAAACATATCATGCAGCTCTTATAACACAGAATCACTGCAAACTTCTCAAATGTTAGAACCCAGCAACAGTTGTAAAAAAACTTTTTTCCTTAGTTATGATTATGCTAAAGAGGAGACAAAGGGCAGAACTTCATTTCCTGTCTTTCTTCCTTGACTAAAGAAAATATGAAATTATAATGTAGTGACATACAAAGCCTATATATATATATATGCACACACACACATATATATATATTCACAAGTTAAAACCATACAGCTGTATGTTCATTTTGAAACTAACATGTACTCCTCTATTTTCTTAGCATTTGACTCATGTTGGGCTTTGGGATAAGAAGAGAAAGCTAGACCATTTCTTTGATGTAAAGATACTTAAGAGGAAAGATTCTGTATAAAATCTTGAACTGCAGTTACATTTGCACACATTTATCTGCCTCTAGAAGTTCTCCAAATTCTGTGAACAAACACAGTGACCTCCTAGGACTTGTTCCCCCTCTCTATGAACATAGCTGATGATGTACATTTTGCCATTTAATTGGATTATTATGAGCATCAAGTGAGAACTCTAGATGAAATGGAATTTTCCAAGGCAATAAAAGTTTTGCATATTATTCCTTGTGCCAAGGATGGACATGAGTCATGTGTGGATATTAAAATAAAGGTAGAGAAACGACTTGTTGTTAATTTAACGTAAATGTTTTCTTAATTTTCATCAATTTAATTTAATCTAACAAGTTATGTGTGGTCGTGAAGTACTATATTGCTACCAAGTAACTGCCACAGGAATAAAACACTGTTTAATAAAGTGACCCATCCGGTGAACTTCTCCTGTCAGCATGATGAATAGATCAAATAGATGGGAAGAGATGACATCAGTGGCAAATTCAACACACTTTGTTCAAACAGTACTCTTAACATAAGTGAAAGGTTCCATTTGCTGTTACCAAGCTAATGATCTATTTATATTCTTTCTGGACTACAAGAAGAATGTGTTACTAATATTTGGAGTATGTTAGGACTCCCTGCATTTGGGCTGAAGGGATGATGTGATTGAGTACAGACAGTAAGTTCTCTCCAACACCCCAGAGCCACCTGGAATAAGGAGCTATAATTAGTTCCCATAAGTCTCTCATTGTTTTGACCTTCAAAAAAGTCAAAAAAAAAAGCCCTTAACTGTGTCCTTTACACAAGAGGAAATGGTCATTTAACCTTCCAAATGCAAATCAAACTTATACATAGAAAACAGCCTAAAAAGATACATAACACACACAGGAGAAAACAAACAAAAACATATTTTAGCTTATTTATCCCTGAAAATAGTGATCAGTGTTATTCTGCTTTGATTTCAATTTAAAATTATTCAGTTAAAAAAAAGTCTATTCCTTCCATGTAATATTTTCCATGGATTTTTTTTTATAATTTATTATACATTGTTAAACAGAAATATTACACAGGAGAATTGAAAAACATTAAAAGATTGTTTTTCATGGCTGGATGAATTCATTAGTTTCCTCTTAATAATATGCATTAAAAA
This sequence comes from Bramus lutescens, assembly GCA_001685075.1. Classification (NCBI taxonomy): domain Eukaryota; kingdom Metazoa; phylum Chordata; class Mammalia; order Rodentia; family Cricetidae; genus Bramus; species Bramus lutescens. The sequence continues at coordinate 186,505 of LOEQ01001578.1, forward strand.
CGACTAAAATATATCTAAAGGAATATGTCAAAGGAAAAGAAAGCCTCAAAACTCTTGAAACGACACTTTAGTACATGTATTTGCTTTCAAAGCAGCCGAGAAGGGAGCTTTTTAAACTACACACAAGCTCTCCCTCAGATGTGGTTCATTTTCAAGTACTATAATTGACGGCAACAGAGAAAAGAATGAGAGCTTAATTGGAGAGGACTTGGGGTTATGGGCTGATAGTCAAAGTGTAAAACCGTAAAAATAAAAAGATAAGTTATTACATGAAAATCACGGTGAAAATGATGGACGATCAAATTACCTGAAGAAATCTGTAAGGGAAGGACTAGGTTAAGAGTACTGAAACCCAGAGTGAACCTGCTAAGACACATACAGAATGTTTCTGCACGCAGAGAGCTCCAAAAACACTTCCTAGAAGACCACGTGTGATACAGCGATGCACAGCTGATAAAGAATAAGATTTCGGTAACAAATCTCTCCACAAGGATCTCTCCGCGAGGCTTATCCCTGCAGTGTGCTCTTGTCAGTGTCACCATAACAAACCCTGTGAATCCTTTTCTTATACAGATTTATAATAGTCAGTGAAGTGGGAGGAGTGGTCATCATTTAATGTATTCTAAGAGGCACATTTAAGAGTCACACTGTCTATTCTTTATTGTGCACATCCTTTAAAAAATCAGTTATTGAGGATCTCAGAGAGACAGTTTAAATTTTGTACTGCAGTTTCAGTCAATGTAAATCTTAACACGTTTTTCTGCTGTTACCTGGTATCTGGAACGACAGAATGCCAGTGTCATAAAACTAATCTCAACAAGAGTATGAGGCCAGGGTGAATGGATGGCCCTCAGCAGGTAAAAGTGTTTGCCACTAGTATGAACTCTCCTACAAAGCCAGGCACAGCTGCTTTTGTTCCTTTGAAGCCAGTAAGTACCTTGAGGGACACAGAGAAGGCTATTTGACCTGCAGGCCAGCAGCCCAGCTCCAGGTTCAATGAGAAACCCTGTCCCAAGAGTAGAAGGTAGAGAGGTGGTCTCCTAGGGTCATTCTGTACAGATCCATACACAGGCGTTTCTACATACCATCACATCACATACAGGCACACCCAGAAATGCAAAAAAAAATGTGGAAGTCCACCTTTTAGGGGAGGTAAGCAAATAGAGTGCAAGTACAGGGTAAGGCAGAGTGCTCCTCCAAGGACAATTCCAAGTTTGGTCTGTCTCTCGTTACTGCTCTACATGGAAGTCATAAGAAACTCAATTGCTGCAAGAAGGGAACAGAGGCCAGAGACAGAACTCAGTGTGGAGCACTGGCCTGGTGCCCATAAGCCCAACCTGGCTACTGCCCACGGACAAAGAAAATGAAAATATGGGGAAAATGAAAGAGGAATTTTAACAAGAAAACTGAATTTAATCCCTGAAATTACTGAATATTTTCCAATGAAAGAGGCTATCTGTAGCACCTGTAGTAGCTGAAAAGCACTGGGAATCAACAGGAAATGATAGTCCAGAACACACCAATGTCTATGATTTAACAGAGAAATCTCACACATGTGGCTAGACAGACAGCTCAGCATTAAAGAACACATATTTCTCTTGTAGAGGATCTGAGTTCAGTTCCTAGAAGCAATGTCAGGTATATCTAGCTCCAGTAAGATCTGGTGCCTTCCTTTGTCGTCATGCAATTGCATGCACATGTACAATGCCCTCCCGCCACACACACA
>LOEQ01001578.1:192231-208452 GCA_001685075.1 Bramus lutescens
GGCAGTGCTTAAATGAATACAATTTGTGTGTTGTTATTTCGGAGTATAAGCTAGCCGTGCAGGAGCTGGGCCGGACAAAAAGCAGGCCCGAGCTCCCCTCATTACTACATTTCTCTCTCCAAACTCCCCTCTAGTTGGGGTACTCACTGTAGATCCTGCAACAGCTGCAAGTTTGCTGGAATTACAATGGTCCAAGGAAGGAAAAGCCCTCAATAATCTGCCGACTTGATATAGTTAGCAGAGAAGGCCATTTGGGAGATAAAACTTTTATTAAGAGTTGGATGAGTCTAAATTTGATTGGATGCACTGATAATTATGGTTCTTTATTCTAAACATTCTGCCTTGAAAGAAACACTATTCTAGAAAATTGTCCTCATTCTTTAAATGATAACAAACAAACCAAAAATCAAAGAGGAATAGACATTTATCATACCACTCTTATGTTAGCACAGCCAAATGGAGATTTAACTGCCACACAGGTAAATGGATTAGTTAGAATGGTCAAACTTCTCCTGAGGGCGGGGAGGGGGGGCTTACATTATCCAGCTCAGCCATCTTCACTGATGAAAATAACCTGGTAAATGCCAGAGCTTTGCTTTGCTTTATGGCCTTGGGGTGAGCATATGTTTTATTTTGCACACTTTATTACTTCTTAAAGAGATACAGCCCTGAAAATAAGTCTGGATTCACATGTCAAATATTCTGTACCCCATAGACAGTCTGAATTGATTAAAGTCTCATTCACCAGTTTTTTCTAAAATGCAATAGTCCTTAAACTTGGAGAAACAAAGAAACAGAACCTGCTAAGATCTACAACTTCCCTATACTCCAGATCAAAGGAAACTGCAAAGCAAAAAATAAATATTTGGAAGTAAAATTCAAAACAAGTCAAAATAAACCACAATGAGATTAATGGTGCCGGTGTTTGGTTTTTGTTTTATCTTTTACTATTTTAATCAAAATTGTAATTCCAGCATTCAGTTGAACACACATATATGTTAAAAATATATAGCGCTCCTATGGTTAAATGTGCTGAAAATATAAAAACAAAGGGCAGTTTCCTATCACTTAAATCTGCTCTTCCTGTTTCTAACATGACATATTGTACAACTGGGATAAAAATATTTACAAAGCAGGAATGTAGCACTCCTGGTTCAGACAGAAGTGAATCCTTGGTAAGTTAAGAAAGGGGTCCTTCCAGTAAATGTAGGGCTTCACTAAAGGCCAAAAAGAAGGTCCCAAATGGAACCCAGTAGCTACTTTCATGGAGTCTTGAATAAGGCAGAACGACAGAAAAGATCAGCTAACATAGGAGCTTTTATCAACGTGGAATAGTGTAAACACTTTCCCGTGGGAAGCACAACTTGACAGGCCTCCTAATTTTATAACCTGATCTGAGAGCTAAAAGCTCCCCCATAAAGATGATGCAAACGGCCTAATGCGCAGCACATTAAGCCCTAATGAAACAGCAGAGTCGGCGTGGTTAATGCAGGCCTCCATTCAGAGAAGGTTTAAATATAAGCATAATAAAGCAGATTAAAAAGAAAGAGGCTGTAATTACTTTTTTAAAGAACTCAATCTCTTGGCCTATTATTGGTCTACTTGCGAGCCTCAAAGGCTGAATTCAGATAGTAAAAATTACATGAGGCTTACCAGTCATGCCATATCCATTATTTTCAAATATGTAGGGAAAAAAAGAACCCTGATAAAACACAGAGTGTGTGGGGGGTGAAACATTGGAAACTAGCAGCCTTATCCACTCAGGTAGCTCAGTGCTAGCCATTATCTTCTTTTGCTTTTTGTTGTTGTTATTTATATATTTATTCATTTATTTGTTTGTTTGCTTGTCTGGTGTTCATTGGATTCAATTGTTTTTAGTTTGGGTTGGGGTGAGTCATTTTTTATATTTTATTTTTCCATAAAAAAGTTATCTCTTTTCTGTTTTCAGGGCTGTGCACACTACTGCAACATGTATGGTATTGGATCTCAAGAATTCCTCAGACCTAGAAAAGATAGTTGTGATTCTATAGTGGTCACTGCAGGTGGTCTTTGACTATTTCTGGTTTGCTGTCTTTAGAAAAATGGAAGAAAATCTTTTTGAGATTATTTTTATAAAAATGACATAATTTCTTGGCCAGTTGTTTAACTACCGTTTACATGGACATGAAACTGTCATACACTTTCAGTGCTGTTGAATTTTCAAATGTTCCCCCAGATAGCATACATTATAGGTTTATAAAGTATAAATTAAAATCTAAGATGCTGCTTAAATTACTCTATCTTCCAAACTGGCTACCTTGTATTTACAGTTAAGTTGGTTCAATTTATATTAAACCATCATGTCAAACCAAACTATAGATCAAAACCACATAGTCCTCTGAGTTTTTCCCTCTTTTTCCTTTTTCTTGATCTAGAGGGATATAAAACTATCATTAACAACCAACTGCTCTGAACATTTCCTAAAAGCCAGTTTCATTGAAAAAGATTAATGAATTGCTCATCCATTTCTATAATTGACTTAAATCGTGTAGTTCAGTAAATGATTCCTGAAATTGTTCATAATATTGGTGTCTAGGAAAATATTTTATCATAATATATACAAGCTGTTAACTCATAACATGCATTCATTATATGGATGCATAGATATACATATTTCTTATGAAACTCTGCATTAAAAAATTCACTGATCAGTATTTTAGCACAGGGAGTTTTAGCCAACACAGTTCAAGGGTCTAAAGAAAGAAGTATTAAAGAGCATTTCTGCGGCATAAATATGTTAGAGAAAAGAATATTCAAAACATTGCTTTATTGTTGAGTATATATAAGAGTATGAGTATATGGTTTGTGGTTCAGCATGGAAACTAATTAGTTATTTATCTTCAGACATGCTTTTGCATCAGTATCAGGTATGTAGCTCAAACAATATATGTTCAAAATCATCATTGGTCTACAATGCACTTGATTCTCTCTTCACAAAATGAGGTTACGTTTCTTTAGATCTGGTCCCAAACCCATTCATGTCCTTGAAATAACGGCCCACTTTTCCCATGGATTGTTTTAATCTCCTCGTAGCAGCACCAGTTCTCTTCAACTGAAGAAGAAAATGAAAGAATTCTACCCAGATCACCTTCCTGCCCATGGGGTCCTCTCGCTTTCCTTCTTTGCTGCGTGCAGAGAGGGGATGCAGTGCACAGCCCAGTCCACAATCAGCTGTCTTATTTCCAAACTCAGATAGCTCGCACATCTGTTTCATTTCCAAAATCACTGCCCAGGAAAAGTGTTCCACCCAAACATAAACTTTACTATAAATAACTAAGAACTTAACAAATAACTATTTGGGGGAAATGGAAGTGTGTTTAAAAAATCTGAATTCTTCCAAACCCTAGGCCTTAGTAATCTTTTTAGAGCCTTCCTGACAGCTGGGATCAGCTTCCCTCAGAAGTCGTCCCCAGAGTGAACAAATTGAAACTGCCGGAAATCCAGGTATTAACATCATATTACTTGCTAATTATAAAACACCATTTCGCACAGTGACATTATGCACTTCCAACCCTTTTATCTAAAACACGTATTTGCTTTCCAAATCAGAGGTTGACAGCAGAGTCTATCTGACATAAGACAGTGAAATGATCTTTAATAAGACAGGAGCTCAAAGCATGTAGCTTTCATGCATAATAACTATGTTGCCTTAATTTGCAGCTCCACAGAAATAATTCTATTTGCAGAAATTTAGTGAGCAAATGGAAACTTTAAAGATGAAACTATCTTTAAGTTTTCTCCATAACTCCTTTGGAATGGCCATGGCCATCCTGACGCTGGAAGAACTCAGAATTTCTATCCACATCCTTCATACAAATACTGCAAAACAGTTTTTTGCTTATCCTCTGTAAGTCCTGTGTCTTTCTTCTCGCCACTCGGTCAGGAGAAAAGCATAGGAATGAGGTACTGTGGATCGGGAGCTCAGAAAAATGAATGTTAAGGGGCATCCCTGGTAAAATAAGTGCTAAGGGAATTCAGTAATTCGGTGGGAATTCTGAAAACTCATAGATAAGGAGAGCATTTACCGTCCCATGCTTTTTGATCTCCCTGGCTCAATAAGTCAATAAGATTTATAGAACTATCAAAACCTAAGACTCTTTGTTGGACTGGCCATGAGCTTCAACAGAGCATAAATCACCAAGATTAAATTAAAATAAAATACTGAATTTCTTCACATTCACTTTTATGCTTATTTCAAATTAAAAATATTACACATTAGGGCTTTTCATAGCTATGATGTCAACTGAGGGCAGAAAAATAGATGAAAACAGTGTACAGGTTTCAATAAAAGTGTAAGCATAAATCATGACTAACTGCTTTCATAAATGATTGCCATTCTCCTTGAATGGAGAAAAGAATACCTTAGTGGCTTACTTCAAAGTCATTCTGAGCACTCTATGACTTACAGTCTCACTGAGGTTTTCAATCAATGCAAAATGTTGCTTCCAAATATTCATTTGCAATTATTTTGATCTATCCAGAGTATATCTCCATCATCGTCAATATGACCCAAACCTAATTAGACTAACTATAAAATCAAGTCCTACTCTAAGACACAAGAAAGACTGACCCAGGAGGAAGATTGTAGGAGGAGTCTGATAGTCTGAAACTAGAACAAGGCAATGACTTATGATCATGTATGTGTATTCATAGACCTCTATGATGATTGGAAGGCAGAAAACACCCAAGTATCATGAAGTAGATAAAGAAATATGAAATTTAGTTAATTTCATAAGAAGATTTTTTTTTCCAAATCTCCGGGGAATTCTGGACTTTTTTCACCCCCACAATAAGAAGGTCAAGTCAACTCTGAATACATAAATGAAGCCACAATAAAATATGCATATCTTTTCTATAGGGTGTAAAATTTTCTTACCTGGGCCCTCACTTTGAACATAAAACTATGAATTCATATGTCATCACTAATTCCTTGTTGCTTCTCCTAGAAATCACAAGAGAAAATACGAACCTGTACATCATAGGTGCCATTTAGTAAAGCGGGCCGTGAGGGGCTGATGTCCTGCAGCACACCCGGAAGCACAGAGCGGTTGACCTTCTGGAAGTCTTTGGAATGGCTGAACTGCACCATGTTATGGAGGGCTAGGATTTTGCTGTCCAGCTCAGCATCCTGCCTGGTGCGGTTATGCAGTCCTAAGTGATACTTTCGGAAGTGCTTAATCAGATCTGTGGGGTCATTGCCATAGTAACCGTATCCACAGATATTGCATTTAAAGTCCTGAAGCTCTGGAGACAGAGGTGCCGGGTCTGGGTTGTCATTCACCAGTAAGTCAGTTTTGGGTTTATTCGGTCTTACACCCCCATCTGAAGGCACTTGTGGGTTTTTTGAGGCCACGGAAACCGGGCTCAAACCTTGACAATTGGCCTGACTACTCTGCACTGGCCCTGTTTCCTCGGTAGCCTTTGGTGACATTTTATGCTCTTCCTTTGTCTCCAGTGAATCCCCTGATGGGGTGCAGGCCATATCTTGAGGGTCATCTGCCTCTGCTCTTTGAGGAGACTTCAAGGGCTCGCAGACTCCCCCAGCAGCTGGAGATGAGAAAGCCAACATATTTCTGTCTGTTACCTCATCATGCGGGAAGGAGGCAAGGTTTCCTCCCTTACTCGGGCTATCATAATTGAAGCCAGCCTTCTCACTCAGGCCTGAGATTTGCAAGTCCTTCTTACTGCTAGGAGATGGATCTTGGCCATGCACGCTGGGTTCCTCTTTTGTGTTCAGTTCCGCAGCATCGATGTGATCTGTATTTTCTGACATCTGATCTGCAGAAAACTCTTTGTCCTTTGCAGACACCTTGCTTTCTGTAGCTATTGGCTCCAGGGTGTGACCCTCGCCTTCACTAGCAACGTTTCTCAGAGGGGGGTTCTTTTTCCGGACCATATCTGTGAACACATGGGGAATATAAAGGGGCATGGTTATTTGAAGATTACAGACAGGTAGCCCATTCTGGGGTCTTCTACTTAGTCAACTCAAAGGCTAAGGTGCACAGCAAAATAGTTCCCCTAGGGCAGGAAAAAAGCATCAAAAATGTCAGAATGAAAAAGGGCAAACATATAAAAGCAAATAATATTTGATATTTAGAACTGTTTAACACAAAGACTGGCTGATCTATTCTTTTAAAACATGCTATGAATATTAAAAGACCCATTAATATCCACACTATTAATTATTCATACCCTCTTATTTTTGCCTAATTTCCTTATATTCAATTATGGTCAATGATAAGTACACATATTTATAGATGCTATAGATTTTATATATACAGATATGCTATGTTTATAGAACATACATGTACAAGTTTAACTTTACAAAAACAGACTGCATGCTTGCTTCCATGAAAAAAAATGTATGTAAATATGGCTATAATTACTACAATGGAATATTGTCACACTAATAAGAATATAGTTTCAAAGGAATAGATTCATGTCAAAATGGCACAGACATCCATGTTATGAACTGAGTGAAAACTGCCTACGTACTACCAGTAAGAAGGAAAATAAACTTTTCTGCTCAGCCCTACCAAGAATTTCTTGAACATGTATGGGTACCATCCTGGAGATTGGGAGCAGGGCTGGGAATGCCCTACAGTGGCAAGTCAGGTTTCACCGAGAGTCTGCACGCTAAACCCTTGGGTTCTCACCTAGAGAACAGTATGGAAGCTGACAAACGCCACTGTCTCTCTGAGGCTGAAATGACAAGATCTTTGCAGTTTACAGTGGCTTTCTTCCCACAGCAGCTCTACTGTGCCTTGGGACTTTGTGACATCGGTGGCTAAAGTCAAACTGAGACCTTAAGTGATAAATACCTATACAAGGGTGTAGTTATCAGAACTGTAACAATCTTGAGAAATGAAGAGTGTCCTACTAATTAAAGGTCATATTAACAAAGGCCGGTTGAGCATGGGCTCTATAGCCTTTGTTCTTTAACCTTCCAGCTGAAAAGCTCAAGAGTTGCCTAAGCCATTCCTCAAAATGTCTCTCTGAAAATTCTACCTGCTACTCTCTAATAAAACAAGTTTTTATTATTATTATTATTATTATTATTATTATTATTATGAGCAGGCTCTGCTGTAATGTCCAGTTTAGTAGTGAGTTATACCACAGCTAGGGAAAAGAGCAGGAAAAATCCAATGGAAAAGCCTTGCTTAGCTGTTTTCCTCTGCAAGTCTTTAGTGTGCAGCAGGATCACCCTGGCCTGAGAGGCATGGGTGGATCTTTGCTTCCAAGAGGTTCTAGTTACACCAATTTGTTGGAAAATGAATCACCGAACAAGATAATGTACCAGATGTGTAAATAATCCTCAATAGGTGTTATTTCACTTTAGTAACTAATGTCAACGTCAGCACAGCAGTCCTTTAAAAACTACAGTGCTGTCTTTAAGAACCAGTAATATCATTCATCAAATGTCCATATAAATTCCCTCTGTTGAATAAGAAAAACAGGTAAGAAAGGGCAAACTCAGGAGAAAACGTCAGTCAAGGGGCATCGTTAACCTATGGGATGGAGGAGGAATGTGGAACTTTCCTTGCCAACCCATGAGAGCCTCAAGTAAAAGAAGCTAGGAGCCTTCTTTATAACTCAAGACACAAGTTAATTATGCTTTTGCAATGTTTGTATTTAAATGTTGCTTTTGAAGACAACATTTAAAGGCACCTATATTTGTCTATTAGATGACGCTCCGGTAGACTTGGGTGGACATGTGAAAGACTACAGGGCAATTTTCCTGGTAGCTAACCAAGGGGGAAATTTGAAGGGAAAAAGAAAGAATCTAAGAAATCAGTGAAGGATTAAACCATAAATGTAAACAAAACACATGCTGTTTTAAGCCAGGCATAATAGCGGGTGTTTGTGTTACAAAGAATTAGGAATCCTGAAAGAAGATCCCTAGAAGCCAGGAGTTTTGAGCCAAACTGTGGACCTCAGTGAGATACACATCTGAGAGGTGTATATGTCTGTGTGTCCTTCTGTGCGTGCATTTATGTATGTGTTTACAAATTTAAAACACATGTGAGGTATGAATACCTTTATATGTGTGTGTATGTATTTATGAACTTATATTTAAACTTGACCCAGAAGACAGGATGTTTATAATATAAGCTTTTCCTACCTGTTCCAGCACATAAATAATATTGGTTTGGGAGGCACCTCTTGCCTCATCCTCTACAATTTTGAATTAGTTCGCCACTGCACATAATCTCATCTGTATCAAACACAATACAGTCTTTCTTTGGCCAAGTGCTTAAAAACCATAACGATTGGGTTTCAAACTTTTTGCTTAATATACCTACATTCTAACAGTGAGTGACTGGCTGAAACAATATGAATGAGGTTACCCAAAACTGTAGGAAATTATGTATGAAAATCAGAATGTCTAAAGAAATCATAATCTGATTCATTAAGCTTACCCATCTATCAAAATGAAAGGTGAATGGTTTATGCCCATATATTAATGTCAAAGTGATTGGTAAAAAAAAAAAGGAATGAAGATAAAATACTTTAAAGTAAATTGATCTAAATACATTCATATTGGAGGAAAAAGTCGTTTTTCAGAAGAAAAAAATGTTTTAGATCTCGGCTGATTTGTCATTATCTTGAAGAAATGTAGCAGGTCAAAGGTTAAAAATGACTCCACCCGCATCAATAGCTCCTGAGGAAAAATATACAATTTAATTAAATTATTATCTTCAAAAATTTTAGTTCCTTTTTCCACCCATGAACAGACCTTCAGAAAGAGGATGACTCACTGATGCCTTATGTTTAACAGAGTCCTTAATAATATACATTGCAAAGAACGTTAAACTGCTAAAACTTCAAAGAACAATCAGAGAGGTCATTTGGGTTTTATATTGAGCTATGGGGCTTAGGGGGCATGTTCGTTTCAGTCGCTGTTCAAAAAAATGTAGTTAATTTATTTGAGTATACTTTGAAGTAGTTATAGAAAATTTTTTACTGGAATTATATCATCATAATTTTTCAGAGTGACATATTATGTAAATATAAGCACATTTGCAATACTTCTGAGTGGAAGAAACTCCCCTCTCAAGTCATAAGTTAGATAACACAAGACTATAGCCACCCGCCAGTTATTATCTCTAAGACAAATAACAGATTGCACGATGTTTTACTGTGTGCCAAGAACTTTTCCAGTGAACATTCTCCCATGAAAAAAATAGATCACATACTTGTAAAACCATACCCAGCATTGACTTCGTAAGGCATGTGGGTGGCTTTAGAGTGCTTTCTGCAACCATTAATTCTATTAGTCAACTCTCAGGAAGCTAATTGTCTTAGAAGATGGCACTAAGGACATTTTTGAGAGCTCATCTATGTATCTGTACAACAAACAACACAAAAAAAGATTCTCTTCTTAAATAATATACACATGCTTGAACATATTACACCTAAAATACATCAGCACACCAGCACCCTGGGCTGGTAAAACATCAGATAAAAGCCCAAACAGACCAGGGCAGAAGCCTTTTCTTCCTGGGTTTTAACAGTGCAGTCATGGAAGGAAAGCGATACAGAATATTATGGGACAATTTGTTTTCCAACAGATTGAAATACTGGTGAGATTATTCAAGCTCTGAAACCGCCTCAGCCGTGAGGACTGTCACTTACCAATGCTAGGTGGATAGGGGATCTAAATTTGTTCACACCAGCAATGATTTTTCTAGAGAGACTTTGAAAATCATTAAAATGCACAATTATATGAATGAAGGTCAGTCATCAGTTAGGACGATTTTACTTGAAAATTTTGTCATTCTACTCCATAGCAATATCCCTTTTTCAAGCCAAAAGAGCAAAAAATTCAAAATGCTAGTTAAAGCTGATCCACACTATAAAACATTTTTAGCTAATGAGGCTAATAGGGGAAGTAGAAATCAAAACCCTTCATTTACAACTTCACCATAGTTGAGCAATGAAGAACTACAACATACTAGCAGAATGTTAAACATTGTATATATTTACACCATTTTCCATGCACACAAACACACATCTCCTTAATAAAATCATCTAACCCAACTACCAAGATATTAAACAGCATGCCACGCTTCTCCAAATTGTTCTAAGATATAAGAATATCATTGTTGCAAAAATCCTAAGTTTAACCCTCAACTAATATTTCATTTCCAATTAGAAAAATAAATTAAAAAATATTCTTAGAGCTCACAGTTATTTAAAATAGAATAGAATAATGCAATGTATTATAGTATCACTTGATTAGTGCCATGGAAATATTTAACATTGGAAGTTAAGCCACAATACTCTTTATTTCGATGATTAAAATGGTTAAATATACAAAAGAATCTTCTTTGCTAAGACTGAATCTTTTCTCATGGTGGCTACTTCACAGAAACAGGAAACAATATCTTCTGTTATCTAGACAATGTATACTCTCCACTAATAAGTTAGTTACGTTTCATATATCTGCACACACATTTATATCTACATTTGCAAACATAGCTACATGCTCACAAATATATACATTCATGAAATGTATTATTAAATGCTTTTAGTCCAGCTATCCATGTAATCAATAATCAAACTGCCTGACAAGAGAAACCAATTTTTGGAGAAATTGAAAAAGAAACTGCACTCAAACTCAGCATGATGAAAACTACAATTTGTTCCCATTGAATGAGAAACTCGTAGGAATCAAAGGATTAAAGTGTATGCTCTTTGTATTGCTTTGGCTTCAGACAAACAAAGGAAAGAAAACAGTAGAAGGAAGACTGGGAAGGAAGTCATGTGTCCAGTTTTTGATGTGATCAGCAGGGCCTAGTGGTTTAAGGTAAACCCCTCCTATTTTCTGACCCTTTTACCTGTACAAGATGAGAATTTAATTAATTTTCAGTTTCCCCTGGCTTTGTGACTGTAATGGCCCTGGTAATAGCATTTTAATTTTACCTTTGAAATACCTTTGTACAATTTATTTCAAAGATGGTGAAATATAAAACCACTAACAACTAAAGGTGTCCTAAACCACCACACACACGAATGTCCTTCACTGAATGATTGAAACCCTTAACCATTCATATACCAGTGTCATTTGTGAGCCAAACACAGCAAGCATGATTTAATTATACTCTTTGTCATTAAGCTCAAGGAGAAAAACTATGCTTAAATATCAAGAGAAACAATTTTAAGTGATCTTTCTTTGAATAGCTTTATATATATATATATATATATCCTACACACACACATACCACANTACTCAACAACACTGGAAAAATTAAGGGAGATAAGATTGTGTAATCTGACTTCAGCCTGGAATCTTGTCATGTATGAGTTATACTATAAGTAGCACTATGGATTTTCATAATATATAATACCAAATGACTTGTTCTTTTTGTTTTCCAGATAATAAAACTTTCAAGTGCTTGAAATCAAAGTTAAACACAAGAAAGAAGTCATCATGCTTACTAAAAAGATATTTTATACCATGCTTGCTTATGTCACTAGCATAAAGTACAAAGTTATTAATTACACATTTCTCGGAGCTTTTAGAAAAAAAATGAAAGGAGCAAACAAGAATAAAATGTTCCTTTTGATCAAAAGTATCCCACAAAGAATCTGAAGAATTAAGCAACAGATAGCAAAATAAAAGAGAGGTCAAGTCTTGGACCTATAGCAAACTAGATAGCTTCCATATGAACATGGGAAGTTTCTTCTTTATGGAACATATGTGTCTGCTCATTGGTTTTGGGGGGGGAAACACTTGAATCCTGTCGACTCCATATATACAGATCAAAATCAGACTGCTTAAGTGAACTATAAAATGCAATAGACATTGTTACATTGTTTATTCAATTCACAAACCCAAGCATTACTGAGGGAGTTTAAATGTTTTCTATTTCTTCAGATTCCAGGGCAAGACTTCAATGGTAGATTTTTTTTCTGAAAGAAATTTTCTTTCTTTCTTTCTTTCTTTCTTTCTTTCTTTCTTTCTTTCAAAGCTAGCTTCCAAATTCATAACTCTACGTCAGATCTGGTCCTTTGGTATCCATTTCTGTTTAATTTGGGCATTGAATCATTCAATCTTTAACATTCCTGAATCTTTAAAAGTATTTTGGGATATTTTAAATCCTTTTGAGATTCAAATGCCATCATATTCAAAAATATCACATTAAATAAATATCTTATTAATTCAAAGCAAAATAATGCAAAATGATTACTTCTAATAACATGCTTCCAGTATAAAGTCTATTAATAACCCTCTGAACACTAGAACTCACCTAGACCTCTCTGAAATAAAGTGCACAACCTTCATATAAATTCTTTCAATAACTTTCGATGCTAGACCAAACAAATATATTAGGCTACTGTTTCATAATACTATGTTCTCTATATTTTAAATACATCATTGCAGAAGCATTAGTCTAGGTTAAAGGACATCATGAGGTAAGTTAGCAATAATGTCATACCTGTAAAAAGGAGTCTTCATATATGCATATTAAAGAAAAATTTATATTATTTCAACATTTAGAAGATACTTAATGGACAGTTATTTTTTTCAAAGATTTATAATAGAAGCTTGATTATAAAATATATCTAAAAACACTAAAACTTGCATTATTTTCACTAAGTGGATAAACTAATGAAGAAATATGTATCTTGGGGTGTCAAAATCAGAAACAAATGATTCTCATTTCAAAACAAATTCATTAATACTATTGATTTTTAAAATATCACAATTTCATTAAGTATTTCAAATATTATTATTTGTTTTACACACACACACATCTTTTTCTCAAAGAAAACAAAAATGTTTCTGGTGAAAATCATTGATTCAACACCTCATAAAGTGGTTCACATACACAAATACACAGTGTGCAGGTGTGCAGCATGGTGATTCTAATGAATACATGCATGGTGATTCTAATGGATGGATGCATGCTGACTCTAATGGAAGCATACGATGTAGAGAACATACTTCACTGTGACTGCTCAGGTTTCAATACACTCTGAAGCCAGGGCAGGGATTTTGATATTATGATTATTGATTTATTTGCTTTGTTTTAAAAGAGTATCAGGCTAAATACAAGGTTTAAAGATACACCAACAATTTGTACTGTTTATATGGGTGTTGTATATATAAGTAGGTGAGATACAGTAAAACGTTTTTCTCTCCAAGAAGGGAAGTAAGCTGTGACTTCATATGCAATAGTCCTTCCTCATGAAACTGAGAAGTAACTTGGGAACCACTGAGCTCATTCTTACCAAACAATAGGAAGTAGTTTAAAAAGCCTGCACCCATCTAAGGACAAATGGTCTAAAGACAGAACCACAGAGGTGTCCAACAGTTAAAGGCACAACCATCGTGAAGACTTGATCCACATAACAGAATGGAACTCTCTACTGTTTTCATTCCATGCTTCCTAAGATCTAGCAGTATGCACTTTTCCAGATTTATTTAAACTAACATACAGTGCTTATAGTAGAATTTCATGCAGTGAGACAAACACATGGCAGTGACACAAAATTTGTTTTGTTTTAGTTATCGCCTTGCTTGCTGACATTGCTTCATTTAACTAATCAATTCACTTAAATCCATAATTGAACTATAGACGTGGACGGCAGAAATTACAGGAGCTGGGACCCCATGGTATGAAGAGAGCATGGTATGTCTAAGAGATCATACATGGATCTAATTGACATGGGAAGTAGAAAAAGACAAGATCTCCTGAGCAAATTGGGAGCATGGGGACCATGGGAAAGGGTAGAAAGGGAGGGGAGAGGAACGGAAAAGAGCAGAGGCAACGCAATAGAATCAATTAAGTAAAGAAGTCTCTAAGGTCTTGCCCATGAAGGCATGTGTCTTTCTAGGTTGCCCGCCCTCTTTCTGTTTGTTGTCTGACACAATGGAGTTGCTTTGCCTCTCACCATGTGTAGAGGCCAAGAGACCACAGACTAAAACCTCTGACATTATGAGCAAACATATTTTTCCTCCTTTTAGTTTTCTCCAGGTATTTTGTTATGACAATGGAAAGCTCAAATGCTTGCCTAGCATCATTTTACTTCTGATCAAACAACGGGAGAGGCACAGCAGAAGACTTTTCTCCTTTTAAGTACAATAGTATTGCTAATGAAAATTATCATTTTACATATCCTTATGTGGATCAGGATAGATGGCTCAGGAGGTTAACGGCACACGCTGCTCTTGCAGGGGACCTGTGTGGTTCCCAGAACCCGATGGCAACACATAACCATCAATAACTTCAGTTCCTGGATATTTGATGTACTCTTCAGGCTCCTGATCCCCAAATACACAAGCTAAATACTCATACATATAAAATAAAATATTAACCTTCCAAAAACCTGTCTATTTATAAAAGCAGCATAGCATAGTGATGTGTAAGACACTACAGTTCCCTGTCTTCTAGGACAACAAAGTTCGATTCATAAGTTCTAAAGGTACACACAAAAATCTATTAACAATTTGGGTATTAGGCTTAGAAAGCTTCCACTCTGTGAGTAGTTTTTGAAGTCATTAGTGAAGAACATTCTGTCTGTGTTCACCCCATATTCTGTTAAGCTCTGTCTGGGATTTTGAGATGGCAACTTTTTAAAAAGAGAAGACACGAAACCCAAAAACTTTTCCTATGTTTTTCTCATGATACTGACATCTAAAAGAGAAGAGAAAGACAAGTCCTTGATCAAATTAAGCAGAGTGGAAACTGTATACTCTGCACTCCTCCCAGATATCCACCATGTATATTAGCAATTAGAACTCTAAGATATCTTAGGCATCAGAGAAGATGGAGTCTGCTCCATTTGGACTCAATTTCCCAATCCCATTTGTCTTTATGTCACAGGATATCACTTACGCCCCAAACACTAAAGTTTCATTGAACACAGAGAAGGTGCTGATTCAAGTCAGCATGGCTCAAAGAAAATCATAACCAAAGACATCAGAGAACATAATAAGGCAACTTCTTTAGCTTGGCAGGGAAGCTATGATGTTTTTGATTTGTTTATGGTTTTGAAGAGGTTTGCTGCTGTTTTCTTTCAATACAGTTGTCAGTATTAAAGGAAGATCAATTGTGATATAATATATAACAAAAGAATAGAATCAACATCTAGAAGGATAGGGAATAGCAAAGGATTAAAGACACTGAGTGGAGAAAAGCAAAATATAAAATATCAAAGCACAATTATATCAAAGATCATGGATTTCCAAGTTATACACCATTATACATAATACATAAGACCAATGCTACCTCTGAGTTTAATACTAATACTCATGGCTTATAGGGACTCTAATTTTTCTACATTTATAATTTTTAAAGCTTCTCTAGGACAGAAATCAGTTAAAGATGTCAGTCTAAATTTCTCATTGTTGTTATGTTCTCAGTGTGTGTTCTTAGAATCTAACTCTGCTTATCTGCCTTGTGTGACAAGGGCTTCTACCAGCTGAGCTATCTTATGAGCCACACTCTCATTGTTTTGCAAATAATCAGCTTCATTCTACTAAAATTAAGCAAATACAGCAAGATGTTTGGCAAAATGTGGACTGTGAAAAGTGTTAGAGAAAGACTTAAGGTCACATCAGAGGTCTCGAGCGTCTAGATTTGCAGCCTGTGGTTCTCATATACTAGAAAGAATGTACTTAGTCTCCAGACTCCTCCATGGTTAATTACCCTTCTCCTAAAATCTCTATTCATTCTCTGTCCCAAGCCTAAGAAGACTAATAATAAAGGACAAAACAGCAATACCTGGGACCATGTTTGGACAATAAGCATCTAGAACAGCCCCCAGTCTGTGACTGCATACTTTTACAGCATGGTTTAATATTAGCCTGGCAGATGATTCAGAGTGATGGAGAATAACAAATCATGTATCCTTAAGTAGGCTATGCTTGTCTACTCTGAAAAATTCCAATAGAATTATGAGCTTTGCTATTCTCTCTTATTGTTAGTATATTCTCTAAGAATTCAAACAAGAGAAGAGGAAATACAGGGAGAGGAGAAAGCAGAATGGATAGGGGAGGAAAAGAATAAAAGAGAGAGACAAAAGGAGGAATGGAATAAGGAACAGGAGTTAGATAATAGATTAGAGAGCTAGGTAGGTAAATAGATAGATTGATAGATAGGTAGGTAGGTAAGTAGATAGATAGATAGATAGATAGATAGATAGATAGATAGATAGATAGATAGATAGATA
>LOEQ01001578.1:212180-238294 GCA_001685075.1 Bramus lutescens
CACAACCATCTGCAATGAGGTCTGGTGCCCTCTTCTGGCCTGCAGGCATACATGTAGACAGAATATTGTATACATAATAAATATATGAAAATTAAAAAAAAAACAAGAAAGCAAGGCATTCCATCTTGCAGTGGAACACTGCTCATTTTGCATGAAAAAAAAGTTAATAGGGTAAAATTCTAGTAGTTTCAAGCTTCCACTTGGTTAATAATTTCTTCAGACTTTGGCTTCTATTTTCAATTAAATGCTTTCTAAAGTCCATTCGTAAATGACCAAAAAATAAGCTCAAAACATTAGAAGCAAGCCTGAAAACATTCTCAAACAACTTCACTAGTTTTGTGAGTCCTAGAAAGCATACAATGCAATCACATTTTATCATGCAGTATTTGTTCCAAGTATTAAGATATAATCTAACACTCACAAGGTTGCTTATGGAAAAAGAAATCACCAAAACTAGATTCAGCTAAACAATCCTCTGAACAGCTCATCAATATGGACCAGAATAGCTGAAAGAATAGCTGGACCAAGATGGTAAACACCATAGCCTAGCTCCTACATGGACAATAAATACCAACTATAATAGAGAGTGCTAATGAGTTGCAACCA
Organism: Bramus lutescens; assembly: GCA_001685075.1. Taxonomy (NCBI): domain Eukaryota; kingdom Metazoa; phylum Chordata; class Mammalia; order Rodentia; family Cricetidae; genus Bramus; species Bramus lutescens. Next base: position 212,787 of record LOEQ01001578.1, read on the forward strand.
GCACTATCCAGGAATGTCTCCTAAGAACCAGAAATACTACTCGAGAGAATCACATTTTCATCTTTGCTTCAGTAACTTTGACACTGATAAATGCAGACCTTCCGAAATGAGTCCATATCTCACTAGTCCCCTTGGGGGCTCATTAGAACATGGTCAAAAATCCCAGCACTTATTCTCCTAGCACGTTCTGGTCCATGAAAATCAGCACTTCCCACACTGACCAAAGGCCTCCTTCTTTCCAATCAGATCTATACAGATGCGACCCTGAGGAACCAAAGGTTCAACTAAACTTTTAGTCGTGCAGACACATAAATAGCCCATTGCTAGGACAGGGGGACTGCAGCATTATCAGCTTAGGTTACGTCTAGTGGCAGTTCCTCCTCGGTGTCCATCTCAAATTAATACTTCTAAGCTCCTTCAGCGGAAAGCCCAAAGGTATGGGCAAAATGAGCAGAACACGCTGGCTTGTGACAACCTTGAGATACTTTGAATATCATGAAGGCACCTTCGCACACAAGACAACACTGCATTTCAAACAAAAACATTGGACACTGCTCTCAAGATTGAGTTCATAAGTCTTTCAAAAAAAAAAAGACAAGATATCCTGAGTAAATTGGGAGCCAGGGACCTTGGGGGTGGGTTGAAGGGGAGGAGAGAGGCAGGGATGGGAGCAGAGATAAATGTAGAGCTCAATAAAAAAAAGAAGTAATAGTAATAATAATCTTGGAATAATTGGTTCTTCTTGATGTTAGGTAAGTTAAAGAAAGAAATACACTTATGTACAAAATTCTCATGGATTCAAAGAATCGTGTGCACACAATAAGCAATAGCAATGAGGTTTAGATTAAGATTATCCCCTTTTAACATTAATCGTTGTACCTACAGGTGCTTAAACACACAGGTGTGCCTGCATGTGTCATGGAGTCTGCGGAGGTCAGAGGACAAACTCTGGCTTAGGTCCATAGCATCAACCATATTTGAGGCAGGATTGCTATTCAAGGCTGTGCTCCCCAAGTTAGCCGGCGCATGCCCGTCTGAGAATTGCCTTTTCTCCACCTCCTATAATGTGTAGGAGTGCAAGGAATGCAGACGTGAGCACAACCACGTCCAGCATGCCAGGTGCTCCGGCAATTCAAATTCAGGTCCTGACACACATGTATTGACTCCGGCCCATTTCCTTTTTGACCTTATCTGTGCTGTCTTATGTCTTACACTAAAATATATGCAATGCAAAGGCTGGTAAATAATTTAATCATCAATTGAATTGCTTATAAGGAAAAATGATCTATAGAAGGCATTCTGTAGAAATTCCTTATCATGTATTATTAATTCTCTATATCTCATGTTATCTGAATCAGTTAAATAGACAAATACATTACTAAATATTTAAATAACAGTCTCTTAATTTGAAAATGGCTAAGTTTTTATACGATGAGAAATAATTATTTTCTTCCTCCAAAAAACTATTAAAGGAGTTAGGATCCCCTCCTTGGTTCAGGATGCCTCCCAAGGTAAGGGGAAACATGGAGTTGCCAGCAGTCAAGAGACAGTCAGGTCTACAACGCAGAATTAAATATTCACAGCACACACAGAAGCACAGTGCTGCAGGCCCAGTACTCCAGGGACTGAAGTAGGCAGACGGACTGCTACAAATTCAAGGCCAGCTTGGGCTACAGCATGGATTTGAGGCTAGCCTAGGATGCTTAAGCAAGATCCTGTTTCAAAAAAAAAAATCAAAACAAATAGAAAAATCTTGAGTAGGGTCCAATGGCACCGTTTTGGATTCCCAACCTCATGAGTCTGAAGCTGAAAATCCAAGATCAGCTGCGGATGCTTAGTAAATCTTGTCTCAAATAAATAAAATATTGGAAAAAAATGGGTTGGGGATATAGCTCGGTGGCTGAGCATTTAACTAGCATGAATAAGAATCTAGGTTCAGTCCCCAGTACTACAAGTAATACTAGTCATAAATTAACTCCTCCATGTTTTCTAGATTTCATGGGGACAAGGAAATCAGAGTGCTCATATGAAAAGAGTTAGTTGCCAATATCTAACTAACTATCCAGGCCTGTCCCCTCTGTTTGTACAGGACTGAAAATTTTAGCTTTGTGAACGCCAACACCCCCACTGATGCTGAAAATGCAGACCATATATGAACTGTGACAGGTTCTCAGTGAGAAGAAATACCATGCACTACTAAGACATCACAGTAGCTCGTCTGGAAGGTAGCACTCATGGATGCCCTCCTTCGTCTACATGAGATAAACCTCGGAGGCTGAGTCCGACAAAGAGCATTGCAAACTCATCCAAGCATTTGGGAATCGCAAAGCACCCCGGAGCAAATGCCCTGTTGAAAGAGACTCGGGGTGACTGACTGCGGATAAGGAGAGGGCACCCCACCATAGTCGGCATTCATTCCCAGAAAGTTTTCTGGTTTGCAGCATAACTTCAAATATTTTTGAGGAAATACGGTAAAGTGATGATCCTTCTGGAACTGGATCCATTGACACTGCCGCATTAACTCACAGCTTGTTAAAGACTCTGCCATCTTCCTATAACATTCTTTACTGTGAGACTAGAATCAACATATGGGAATTGCTCTTTTCCTGCTACCCTGAAGTCATTATGAACAACTCATCTGTGACATGTACTCGTTCTCGTAACCAGGAATTTCAGCTTCACAAAATTTAGAAACTGCCACACTGTTTCTTGGCATCCTTTCAAATATGACATTATTCAAATTTTGAAAAACTCTATCGTAGCAAACACATTAGATGGTGCCAGGTTAAAGATTGCCCAAAAGGAGCAGCAAGGTCTCTGTGGGAGCCAACCACAGACCTTTCTTCTAATCCATTGGGTCACATACCTTTCATTAGAGCCACATAGACTAGTACTGAGCTCAACAAATACATTTCAAAACAGTTTATCAAATTACCAGCATATAGAAATGAATTCCAATTACTGAAAATGAGTATTGGACAACAACCATGATGTGGAGACAAAAAGCTTCTGGTACTTTTTGTAATTTCCAAAGTCTATATGAGTATGCTTTGTGTTTGATGCACAGATATTAACAAACAAAAGGCACCATACAATAAACATAAGTATAAATAAAATATAGGTAGTAATTTTCTGGCTCATTCATTTCTGAGTAAAAAGTAAATAGTAGTGTCTAAGTGGCGTTTTCAGAGCCCTTGAGAGTCTTGTTTTGGAAACTCTTCGTTTCTAGAAATTCATCAATAAAACTTATACAGCCTTCAATCCCATCTCCAAGGCCCTACATAAGGGGCCTGCACACTCTACAATCCACACTGATCTAAGAGCAGCACCTGCCAGTGCCAGCAAGCATTCAGAATTAGCACTCTTAGTTAGGAATACCTTTGCTACAAGATTAAACAACAGATCTAAATATTTGTTGCAGTTTCCTTCAGAAAAACCTCAGTAGACATCAGTGGTGCTCCTTGTACCACCACTTAGAAGTATCTCTTGTATCTAGTCTATTTTTTTAAAGCCTCAATAGCTTTCCTGCCTTCACTGCTTCTTAAGCAAACGATTCCTCAGAGTTGCTCCATTGAGGAGATGTTATAGTGACGATGCAATCACCTAATTTCTCTTTACTATTTTCCTTGAGAAACGCTGAAAACTTCAGGACTAATGAGTCATTTCATTCACGAAACCCTGTGATCACACTTCACATGGCGAGCGAAAGCACGTTCTAAAACATCCAAGGAGGACTCCAAGATATGAGACCTGAGGCACCAGCCTTCAGAAGAGCACTGGGTGGATTCTGATAACACTACCACACCTATTGACAAATAAGACAGTGATTAATTCTGAAGAGGAACTGGGTAAGCGTCTGTGGAGAAGAGGAAGAAGTGCCGTGAAATCACCACAAAAAGTAAGCCATGACAGGAAAAGCCTGGCTATCAAAAAGTCATGTGACAATTTCAAGAAATTGTGTATTAAAAGAAGAACTAACTACCCCTCCAAAAAAAAAGAGTTCTTCCAAAAACATAAAAAATTCCAAAATATTCTTTTAAAAATACTGTACATTTCAGGATAGCTTTGGACAGAAACTGAAATGTAAGGAAATTAACAAACCTAAGGCCTGAATGATGCCATGAAAGTCTCTGGAAATACTATGATGTCACATGTTCCTACAAGAGTCAGTTGTTTCTATCTCTCTCTCTCTCTCTCTCTCTCTCTCTCTCTCTCCATATATATATATATATATGTACATTTTAAATTAAAAGAAAACCACAGTTTCTGAAAAACTAAAAAGCGGTTCTCAACCTAGAGGCCCCAACCCTTTTGCAGGGGTCACATATCAGATATTTTGCATTATGATTCATAACAGTAGCAAAATTACAATTATGAAGCAGCAACGAAATAATGTTATGATGGGGGAGGTCAGCACAACTTGACTATCGGAGGGTCGCAGCACTAGGAAGGTTGAGAGCCACTACTTTAGAAGCACCATTTTGAACATTCTAATGAGCCCTTCCATAGCTAATGACATACAGAAATTAAAAAGATTAGAAACAGAACAATCATTATAATTATTATTATCATAATAAATATCCACACAGCCCTTCAGCATTCAGCAGGCCTGTTTAAGATAGGCGATCTAAATTGTTATTCCCCTAAAATCTACGTATTCTTAGTCAAGCCCACAGGTGGGAAAACTGCAAACTTGAGCAGTTCAACATTCACTCTCAGTCTGATTTTATTCCAGCACAGCCATGCCGCAGAAATAAACACAGAACCTGCTGCAATTCTACACAAAGCCGGACCTTAGCCTCTTCTTGATAATGGACTACCCCAAAGGCACCAGGGTGACTGAGTCTTCTACCATTTAATTTGCTCTGTGCAAGTATAGATATCAGATAAGCCTAGAAAGAGGTCAAGTGCTCAAATTATAGAAAATACAAAACAAAACAAAAGGGTAAAAATATTGTGGCACACACTGATGACCCCGGAAATAATGAGTCGAGCCTACCAGTAGGAGTGGCTCCTTCAGCAGAGAGAAGGGATGGCAGGCTCAAGTCTCTCTTATTTGTATACCAGCCAGGAGCTTCTGGTGCTGGCTTCAGTCCCACTGTTTAATCGGGAGATTATTTAGTTAGGGGGGGTTGAGGCCAGGACACTGCTTATTGGTAACAAATATGGTTGACATTTTATCATAAGATTATTACCTTCCTTTAAATGAATTCCTTAAAAAGATTTGCTGTACTAAGCCGGCGTGCATGCTCAAGGAACAACTGTTTGCTTTTTATAAAATAATCTCATTTCGATACTGTGCCTTGAATGACCTCATCTTCCCGGACTGGTGGTCCACCCTTAGGACCTGAGCGCCTAGAAACTGAGGTAAGATAGGGAGTTGCAAGACCCTTGCTCTACATAAGGACTCCAACGATGCTCTGGATTGCACAGGCAGACCTTGAAAGAACCAGTGGAGCAATCTCTCTGTTCCCATCAACAGAAAAACTGTTCCAAGTGAGAGCAAGGCTAGCCGTGAACCTGTTGCATGCGATAAAGGAATACCCAAATATCCTTGCGCTCTTTAGCATTTTTGATTTGAAAGTTAAAGAAGGCCTTGGTGTACAGCCATGGTCATCACCAGTAGAACTGGTCGCCTCACATCCAGGCACATATCAATTATTTCCTTTGGCTAATGCTAGGCACCCACAGACCTTCAAGGCCAAAAGGAAGCAGCTAGATACAAATTATGTGAATCAATAGCCTCAATCTCTGCTAAAGACCTGTCTGAGAAAGAACTTCAGGGCAGTTACTCTAAAAATAATTGCTGCTGCGCGGCATGCTCTTTATAATATGGAGTTCTAGGAAAGGACATTAAAATGAAGGGTATAGGGGACATTTCCAGAACACGAAATAACTTTAGAAGAAGGCTGATAATATAAAGACAAATAGAGTTGAATAGGAATTCAGCAACTATCTTCAAATTTAGACTTTAAGAGACCATAAAGACAGCAAACACCAAAAGTCTATAGAAGGCTCAACCAGTACTAAACAGTTTCATGTGCTTATAAAGCTACTTAATTATAAGGCACACGACAATTCGGTGCCTATGACTGTAGGCCTGTTTTATTCATAGCTTTCTGATTGAGAAGCCTAAGACAAAATGCTCCCTTCTACTCTGTGTATCTGTGTCCCGAAATAAAGTTCCAAAAGAAAAACCCTGGGAAAGCAGGTCGCTCATCAAAGGCTAATCACAGATTTCTTTAATTGATGAAAAACTAGGACTTCGGTTCGCTGCAGTGGCAACTCTTGCCGTTCGCACGGCGATCACAGGTGAAGAACAGGATTTAAAGATGAGTCACTGTTGATAAACCCAGCTCAGGGGCTGGCGGGAGGAAATCTGAGCGCCCCTTCATCCCGGAGGGCGGCGGTAGGAGAGGAAGCCACGGGGGAGACACAGAGAAGGGTCAGCCCGAGAGGCCTGTGAGAGCGAGCAGAGTCGGGTGGCCCGGCAGGCTGCGCACCAGCTGCGGCAGCAGCACCGCGCTCCACGCCCACCACCCTGCATGCGCGAGCGGCCCTTCTCCTGGGCCTGACCCGGTTCCGAGGCCCCAGCGCCGCTGCAGCCCCAGCCCCTCCCGGCCCGCCCGGCCGCTTCTCCAGGCGCCGCAAAGAAAATGGACCCTGAGGCTCACCGATCTGAGACTCCCATTTTCCACTTCGCCTTTAGAAAAGGGGAAAGGTACAATTTTTGACTCTTGTGTCAAACTATGCCGGAGCCACACTGCACCGGGTCTTTATAACTCTTCCGAAAAACACAATTAAAGAAAAAAAGCCATAAAGCTAATAACTGATTTATGGAAATGCTTAGGTCTAAACCAAACCAAGCTTGCTTTTTGTAGTCTGTGTACCATTCACAGGCGACATCAGAATTCAAGGTTGTCCAGACCCCATTCTGAGCATTAGTTCCCCAAGAGTACAATACATTAGGAAACACAAAGCCTGAAGATTAACAGGACAGTACCACCTCCCCGTGTCATTAACAACTTCCTCTTACCAGGGTTTGCTGAGCACAGCCTTTTTACTGTAATGGAGCCAGGAGAGGCAGTTACTTAAGCTTGTGAGTCAGTCTCTCTCTCTCTCTCTCTCTCTCTCTCTCTCTCTCTCTCTCCTGTGCTTGTGCGTGTGTGTGCGTGTGTGTTTACTAAACGCTGCAGCTATCGCAACAGAAAAGAAAATGTTATTTGTGATGTTTCTAGATTACTCCTCTAAACATTTTAAATACCTTCCTTATATATAAAGGTGCCGGTTTATCACCTAACAATGAAGTATGTCCTAAGAAGAAATCACAGTGGCCCAGTGTTAGACGTCCAAGTTGTATCCTCTAAAATCCTACTGGGTCAAGCCCGGCATCGTACTGCACACCTGATATTTCAGAATTCTAAAGGCTGAGGCAGGATGGAAAATCTGAGGCCTTGGCTCTATGGTGAGGCCTTAACCCAAGTAAATAAATATATCTCTTACCATACTGGATGTTACCACAGCTGGAACCTTGCTCATCCACCAGCAAAGAACAGAAATAGAACAGTGTACAGACTTAGAGATCCAGCCCTACCTAAGTACCAATCCTGACTGCTGCTGTGGGCTACATTTTGTCATCTGCATATTAAGTGTTACTTCCCTGAGTGGTCCCCTGTTCCTAAGGTTGCAATTGGAGACAACACACTTAGCTGGCACGGCAATAGCCTTAGTGGGGTGCCTCACAATCGTGTACCATGATCTTCACTGTAAGGTGTCCGCTGAGGAAAGTCAGCCCTCCTGTTCAGGGCTCTTTCTCCCTGGGAACCTGTCTCTCCTAAGACCTGTGGTGTCTCTTACCTAGATGCTGTTGTCAGTGCTGGCTATGCATCAACCATACAAGTTTTTAGGGCTTGTAGCTCATTTCTATGCAAATCAAGCCGGGCCTTTGAGCCAAATTTGCATGCCCTCTGCTCCCTGATTTTCACAAGTGAAAACTAAGGCCAACACATTTAATAAGGTCCTCCTTCCCATCATTAAAGGGCACCACACAGCTTTAGCAGACAGGAAACTAGCCCAACACACATGCCATCCAGCTGGCGAATAGAGGCATTCTCAGCAGCAAGATCCACTCCTACAGGCACTATGATAAGGGACACTTTAATGGAGCCAACACATACATTTCCTTCCTCTTTTCTTTTAGCAGACAGGAGAGCTGGACAGCCATGTCAGAGATTATGAAATGGAAATGAAGAGGGTTTTTTTTTTTTTTGTTAGCCTCCAAGGCTACCAGAACAGCAGGGCTAAATTTCGCCTACTTGCTTGTAACCAAAAGTATGCACCCCTTCAGTTGTGGAAAAGTACAGAGGGTTTTAAAACCCCTACTTATTAACCGGAACGCACTTTTCGGCAGAACTCGGAATTCCTACTGTTGCTTAAGGAGTGCAAAATACCGGCAGACACGATACCCACAAATCCAAATGTCTCCTTCAAAGGATTTGTAAAGTCGCTGATAAATAAAAGTGACATCACAAAAGTATATTTGAAAAATGCAATTAGCTAAGGTTCCTGGGAAGCTCTGGAATGTTTGGTTTCTAAGGAAGAAGCGAACACAGAGGAATAGGAATCCTACAAGTGAGTCAGCCACAGGAGCCTCAGAAGTTCACTGGTAGATCCACTCCTTGATAGCACCCTCACAACTGGCCTCCCCATAGGGGTGGGATTATATAATAGAAGTATCACTTAATACTTTTCCAAAGATGTTTAATATCTAAATAATGAGTAGAGTCATAAATTTAATCCAAGGGACTTCCCACTTTTCAGATAAAAGAAGTGTTTTAGTTAAAAAACAAATGAAATTACTTCAAAAAGATCAGGATCTAGTCTGCAAAAATTAGTTGAGCATGGTTCCTTGAGGTTAAGATGAAACTTAAAGTGATTAGTAAGAATCAAATATTCAGAAGTCTTGGCTACTCTTATTCGAGCATGAAAATGCTGCATTATCTATAATCACTTAACATGTTATTGGTCATTTCTTGGGAAGACATGGGTATTTTTAAAAGCAAAGGGAATTCCAGCATCCTCTTCCTGCCAGAACCTGGGCACCTTAAAGCAATGATAGCTGTGTTTCTCCTCTGGCCTAATGGACCCTACTCATCATTAACCCTTTTTTGTCTTCTGAGGGTGTACGTCATCATTGCTCTCTTAGCATCCAGGCATTGGACCTGTTAACAGAGCGCTATCACTGTAACACCTAAGCAAAAACCACTGTCCTTAAATGACAGGACACAATATTTGGGTTGGGGAAAAAGTTCACCATGAGGAAGTCCAAATCCACATATCTGACTCTCCACTGTGGAGACTAACATCATTACCCTCATCATTTTGAGAGTAATTCATTCATTTATCATCTTGAATCTTCGAGTACACTGGTGTCTCAAAGACAGTACCCATCAAATACGGTAAAGCAGTCCTAGGTCCTGCTTTTCAGCAATTTTTCTATGTCTCAGAGCTCCCCGTACCTGAGTTTTCTGAAGACAGTTTTGCTTGGTTGGGTAGCATTAGTCATTAAAATGAAGGATCTGAAAGGGCACTGTAAAAACAGCATCCTAAGCTATAACCAGTGCTATTATACTTAGGAACAAAACATCAGGGTGAATTTCAAGGAGAGTCTATTAATTATGTAGCACCATATAATCCTTTTCCTCTCTGAAACCTGACAATACAATTTCACAATTTTCTCAACCTCAGGAAGCCCTATACTTTTCTGGATTAAAAAAAAAACTGAAATATTCTTTCTTAAGTACACACTTAATAGAACATTTTCAAAAAACTTCTGGGATGGTTTGGGTTTAGTCTCACCTTCCTCAGTTTACAATGCCAGGATGATCCTTGTTTGAGCTCCACTAGCGCTAGAGGTGTAGCCCAGTTTAGGGGTGCTTCCCAGAGATGTAGTCCAGTTTAGGGGGGCTTCCCTAAGTGAGCAGAAGACCTCAGGAGGAACGAAGAGGGTTGCTAGGGGAAAGGCCAGATAAAGGGTATGCCATAAAGACTGAAAAGCGTTACCAAGTGGGTCTTTGACAATGCTCTGGAACCAGGTAGCCCGCCACTGAGGACAGGTAGAATTGGTAAACTGGAAGCCTACAGAGGGTCCTCAATGTAGGAGCGATAAAGAGAAACAAGTATATAAGCAAGTCTTAGTGGAAGCTGGAGGCTGATGGCCTTGGAACAGGATGGAACTAAAGGGAAGAATCTGGGATTATTTCATTCAGACGAAAAGCTGGAAGCCTAAAATCTTCAAAGAAAGGAACAGACATTTGGGGGAGGGGGGAATCAAGGGCAGACTAGAAGGGTGGCAGAACTGGAAAGCCGCGGTAGCCGAGCCCAGAGAGACACAGGAGAGGACGGCTGGCAAAGCAGACACATCTGATCACTGAGATCAGATGGAAACTCCACTGGGGCTCAGCTCCTGCAAGGCCGCTAGTGACTTCAGAACAGCACTGTCAAGAAACAAGGAAGCCTGGTACACTTCACTCTGCTGATTTACAGCAAAAGAGAACCGATTTCGGGCATCCATTATTTCCTCCAGTCTCATCTTATTTTTGTAGGTGGTTCGGTTTATCTTTAATCTGAAAAGAAGCAAAGGAGAGACTGGATTCCACACTGGACCTGGAAACACTGGAATCGATAAGTCTCAGAAAGCAACATTTTTAACTCACGTGAATAAGATGAAATCCATCCAGAAATAAACTAAAAGTAGCCTTTCACCTTAGCTGGGATTTTTTGAAACCAACCAAGGAATTATATTCAGTATTAGGTGAGTGTTACTTACCTAGGCTTCATCCTGCAAAAGTCCTAACCTATTTCCCAGCTTCATTAGCCATAGATTACCTACAAAGCTGTACTTAGACTTTTCCTACATTCCAAGAATGCTCCATAAACAACGACAACTGGATTATAACCCCTTTAACTGCCTTCTATAAAACATCTAAGATAGTCTTTGTTCACAGATACGTGTCATGAGAACAAGTATGAAATAGTTTGAAGACTGCCTGAAAAGGAATTTACTTCGGTAAGTGAATACATTAGCATAACTGTGACCCAAGAGAAACAAAAGTGCTCAAGCATACGCCTTATTGCAAAAGCAAATCCCTGAAGAAAATGCAATAACCCGCTATTGCATGTCCTCAAATAAGAGAAGAAACATTGGTGCTTGATAGAGGGGAAATCAATTGGAAAAGTTCACTTAAGATGACATTAAGAAATTCATTAAGAAGAACGTGGAGAAGGCAGGCATTTACCTTTTTTTGGCTCTAACTGTATCAGGTACATATTGATATTAAATTATGATTTAAAGTCAGAACAAAATAGCAAATTCAACTATACAGAGGTAATAAGTGAAAAGGGGAGGAAAACTTGATGACTATGTAATGACAGAAGGTTTAGTCGTTCAGACAGTATGATAGCATGCTCTCCACATCAAGGAGGGCTGGTACTGAACCACCGTCACAATGGTGCTCCCATTTATTTTAGAAGAACTACTTTTAAACCACCCCATTGCATCGTGACTTAATTGATAATTTCTAACCAGAAAAAGGTGATTGCTTTCCCCTGGGAGACTGTTTCATTTTAAAGGGATACCTATTGATAAATTATTCATAAAAGATTTCACCTGAAAGAAACATCAAGGAGGGAGAAAAAAACCGAAGCAAAGGGGGAAACAATAATAAAATAATAACCACTTGCCATCTAGCTAAGACACAAAGCAAAGAAAAGCCTTGAGAATGCTAGGTGGCATACATCTTCTTCCCACTGCAAGCAAGAAAAAGGGAGATCAGGAGCTCATCCTGGACAAGCCCAGCTCAAGTCTTGAGCCTGGAAGCTCCTCCTGCTTCTTGTGCAGCCATTACTGGAGCTGTCTGCCATGGAGCCGGGAATGTCAAGTCAATCGTGGCATTCAGCACCATTTTTTCTTGTTGTTGTTGTTTTTGCTGTTGTTTTTGGTTTTTTGTTGTTGTTGTTGTTTCTTTAAGCTAGGACTGGAACACTGCAGCTATAACCAACCTGTGGACTTCTCTTATGAGGGACAGAATTGAATTTAGAAATAGACCCTAAACAAAACCAAGGAAATTAGGGTTTGATTATACCTCATAACCTTGTTAAAAAAAAATTCTTTACTTCAAACACACCAAAAGAAAATTGACTTGATTAGAATTAAGAAAAAATAATTATATCCATGTTTTAAGTCCAAATCATGGCTAAATGCACAAAGTAAAGAAACAGTAAAATAAATCAATAAAGGCAATGCATCTATAACTTAAACATTTCATTTTAGCAGAGTTGAAGCTGAAATACCTTTCATTCAATGGCCAGGATAATGAAGGACAGCATTTATTATAATTTTTCCCTGTTTTTTTGCTAAATTGTTTCTATGCATTCTAAGAGAGTTGAATAAAATGCTGCAAAAAGTTTCTTAATCACACTGAAATGAACTAGCCTCATTTTCCAGGCCCATCTCAAAGATGCTCTGGTTTATTATATAAAGATTAAAAGTCCTAATTCCAATATACCATTGCTTTCATTGGCTTTTATATTGATAAATGTTGAAGGTATTTTAAACTAAAGTGAAGAGTAGCAGAAACTTTCCTCTTTTTAATGACCATGTCATAACTAATTTTTCAGTCCAACTGGATTTTAGGTCAGTAAATCTAAGGAGGTTCACATCATGACGCTGATGAAAAAGGAACGCTATACTTAGATGTTCCGCAGAAACTCTGACATGGGGTAACTTCTGTACACCTCTGAGTCCTGTATCTTCAAAGGTATTGCAATAAAGAGATGTATCAATGAATTCAGTAGATGGTCACCAAATTCTTGCTGCATACCATTGATAAACTAAATGGCACTTTGATTCTATTCTCATATCCATCTGTGGAGGGAAACTAAAGACTAAGTAATCTTAAATATTAGGCAAAATCTTCAAATAAACCCAGAAATTTTCTACTATTTTGCTTATGTTTATTATGGTGATCATTCTTTAAGCCAAGCAGGGACAAACCTGTTATTATACCTCCAGTTTTATTCTTTGTAGATCAAGATGAGTACAGCTACAGTGGAATAATAATTTAAGTCGTTTCAGTCTTTCACAATGATATAGGACCTCATGATCTTTCTGAATATACATGAACTACAGAACAACGATCAAGACAGACCACAGCAGACCCCTGACTGACAAACTTAGGGAAGTACGGCCATTAGGAAAGGGACCTTTCTCTGGTCAGAGTCCACTTCTACATAAGAGCTATTAAAAGATCACACACGTACAGTGCTATTCTGCCTTGTGAGGAAATTGGAAGCCCGTACACTCTTGCATATGCACGGCATTCCCCAGTAAAAGAGATGGGGAAGAAGTTACAGAGAGGAATCATAGAACAAAGATAATTGAGGCAGAGGATAGAGTTAGTCCTGCATGTCACCTCAGGCGATTTAAGTCATTTGACTGTCTGCTTTATTAACTGACTCCCCTATTGTAAATCTATTGAAAATACACATTCTGCTCGTCCCTGAAGTTTAGCAAATATCTTTAACATATCCTACTTTGTCAAAGTAAGGTCAACGTACTATTTCTATGGTGCTACTCAGAGAAGTCAATCCTCATTTTCTTCTGCGTAGGAAAAGATGAAAAGAGCCTGTTAAATGTTTCACTATCTGCAACTACTGGCTTCAAGTTAAATCTAAAAATACGAGTCTGACTTCATTATTATCATTCAAATTTCAAATTGCAGCTTCCAAATAACACAGAAAACATGACAGGGGATCCTCACAGTGTCCTAATTCCACAAAGCTGTTGAGGCCCCATTGCAAAGCTCTAACTAAATTCTTGCCTGACATCACAACAGACGAAAGAGGAGGTGGCTCCTTGACACATTACCATCCCCACCAGTGAAGACACCAAACGACTACTGAACACACTTCACTGAGAATCAAACTGTGTGGTCTCTAGGGTCGATCCCTCCTTCCAGGGAAGAGCTTTCAGGCGTGTGACTTTACAGCTTGGTGTCTCCCTCTTTTGGAAGTAGGACATCTATCATAAATGATTTTTTTTCTTACAAATAAATTAGGGCTGTCATTTCCCTATGGTCTCAGCCTTATTTATGTACATAACTGTACATTAAGAATGCCCATCATCTTCAGTACAATAGTCAGAAAAAAAATGCAGGTGTAAACAGAGGGACTTTTCTTTATACTTAAAACATCTTCCCACTAAAATATGTCACAGGAAAGTCTCGGCTCTGTATGGCGGTAACTCTAACCTGAGTCACTGATGGTGTTTCATAATTTCTTTTTATTTGGGAGAATTCCACAGATTGTTCTTTAATAGAATTCAATGTTGGTTAAAGTTTGTTTTCCCCCAATCAAAAATTTAATCCAGAAACATAAAATGTAATTGCTCCTGAAGCAAGTGGCACGTTCTTTTATACCACTCTCCATTTTCAGTCAACTTTAGTGATTAACAACATGACTTTTCCAAATCCCTCTTTTCTGAAGTAGAAAAGCGAAGACACGGCAAAGGATTTCTCCCTGGAGGGACCCCTTACAGAGGATCAAAATATCTGCCAGGGTGTGGTTTGGGAGCTGAGCTTCCCTATTCCTGGATGTCTCCTGCATCAAAGGTTTCTAAAAGATAGCATGACAGGAAAAAGAACGCAAAATTCATGTAAAATCAGTTTGTATTTTACAGGAAAGCACAGGGGACCAGCAATCTAAAACACAAAAACGAAAACACGCTAAAAAGATTAAATATTTCCTCTCCCAAAAAGCTTTAAAGAAGAAAAAATAACAAACAACAACAAAACAAAAAGTCTGTATTTTGAAAGCAATGGACTTCAAGAAAGAACGTTTAAGCAAACATTTATCTAAATGTCAACCTAGAAGGTAAGATGTCAATTTAGTAATAACAACAGCACATTTCATCTGAAAAATCAGAAACTTTTTAAAGACAAAAATTCAAGTTAACATCCCTGTGATTAACTCTAGGGTTGCTTAGCCAAGAACAACTTTCTGCACTTAAAACATAAAATTGTCAGTTTCCTCTGCTTGGAGACAAAACACACAAAAAGCAAACATCCAGTGCTATATTTTCCTAGACATGAAAGACAGAAGAAACCTTACTGATCACTCTAAATATTTCGACCCACTGTAACTGTCATATCAGAAAGACTGAAAATCCGTGGCAAATCCCATCCTTAGGACCTACCTTAGAAGACGGGTATTATTCTAATTTATGTTCCATCCCAAACCTTGAGGAAAATGCAGTCCCTCATTGAACTGTACCAGCTCTGTAGACAGATATGCTAGCAGCTTCTGCATGGTGTCATTGACTAATGCTACAATAAACAAGCAAAATTCTCATAAGACCTCCAAGCGCTGATAATGTGATAGTTGGCATTCACTTCTTGGGAATCTAAAACACACCAGGGGCATATGTAAAATCCTCTTTCTTCTTCCCTACATCAAGATATCACACGTTTTGAGAATCATCCGTGATCAAGTAGTCCAATTCAAACGTATAAACTTAGAATGCTGAGTTGGGTGGAAGCATTAAGTAAAATTGCCTTAATCTTTTTGCCAGAAAAAGTGGTACTCATAATTATTTCCAAATTGTAACAGCACTTCATTTCTTTCAACGTATTTCCTCATAGAAATTAAGTGTCAATGGCCTGCTCAAAAGCAAGCAATAAAATCAAATTATTGCTGTATGTAACTTAAACTATTTTCTTTATAACTGCCCTTCAAAGATAAATATCATAAAGAAATGGAGATTTAAAAATTCTCTAGCCAGCACATCTGTCCACTAAAAGGGGAAATTCTTAATCCTTTCAAAACTGAAAAAAAAAGTTTCTCAAAAAATCAAAAGAAAAACCTGCTGCTGAAGCATGGGAGAATAATACAGAGACAGCATGCTTGGTCTCAGCACAGTTTTCTTTAGCATCCTAAAGTCAGCGACATCATGTGGCCCATGATCTCTGCTTGCCCTTCTGAAACCCATCCAGAGGATTTTCAGAGAGGAAGGATTCCGGTTGTGCTTCCAAATGCCAAATTAACTTAAAGGACCTTCCAGTCCTGAAGGAAAACAGTGCAGTAGCTCTGTAGAAGCGACATACAGAGTGCTTTCTGTCACGCGAAGCCAGAACTGCAAGTGTGACCCCAGTGGAGTTTATCTAAAATTCCCAAGGACCACAGGCTAAGAGGTCAAAGCTTTCTGTGTCAAAAAAACATATAAATGAATAAAGCCACATGCTGCAGTAGTGTCTGACTCTACGCAGCCATTCCCCTTATTGTTGAGAGATTTCTTTTTCTTTAAAAGTAACCAAAACCTGCAACAGAAAAAAATGAGGAAAACCTGCTTACGCTAATAATCGACCTTTAATTCTCTATTGCTAATTAAAATCTGTGTCAGTCACATTTTCAAATGTTATTATCAATGATATATCACAACTTTCAGGGAGTAGGAAAAGCACAGGTATATTTAATTAAATGTCAAATACAAGAGGGTGGATTTTATTCTTGGGATAAAGAGTGAGGAATGTATACATGTAATTGTAAACAAACACAACACTAAAGAGTTAAGACTTCAGCAAAGACAGGATGTAAAATCATGTACATAGGTTTATTTATTAATAAAACATACACAAAAGATGTTTTTACTTCTGGCTTAAAATTTTCGAGTGACCGTTTCCTATTTTATAGTTTATCAAAGTGTTTTGTTAAAAAGCAGTATGTGTGACAAATAATTAGGGCATTTTTTTTCAATAGAGTAAATTATCTTTAAAAAATAACATTTTAAAATAGAATTAAGAGAGACAGGATAAAGAGTAGAACGAACAGTTTATTGTAACTGGGGTTTTGATGGCAGTAAGTTTCTCATTGTAGCTTCCCTTCATCTTACTCTCAAAGAATCCAGTTTTAATAATAAGGAAAAACTGTTCTTAAGGAGTCACTTTAGAAGTGTAGAATCCTTTATGCTTACAGGGTGGCGTCACCGAGGACGTTTTCTAGACCTTTTCTATGTCTGCAGAACTAGGGAGCAAGGTTTGCAGTAATCCTTGCAGAGCATAATGCCTTCAATAGTGATCATGACCATGTCTGGTCGTCCATTTAAAATTTTAAGACTGCATAACATAAAAATGCATCATCAAAATAAAGAAAACAGATGAGGTACAAAGGCCTCAAAATTACATTAAAAAATTAACTACACAAAGAATTACCAATTGTCCAGAAGTGAGAATACACACTGTTAAAATTTGGAAGTATAGACATTGATTAAACTTAATATATTTATGACCACCCTTAATTTCCGTCACCTGGGTAACATCATTTATGAGTAAAGTGGCCCAGATTCTCTTTCAGCAATCATTAAAAACATAACAAGTAAAGAAAAAGGCAATAACAAGTATTTTTTAGGAGCACTTATATGTTCAGAACTACTTAATATCGAGAGACAAACAGACTAATCTTCCAAAGCCAAGATGATGTGTGGATCTTGACATCACATAAAGTGGAATTTGTTTTTCATTTTCTTCAGTCAATCTCCCTTTCACTGAGAAATAAATGATAACTAATTTAACTCTCAAATAGGTTCTTGGGATGCATTAACCAACTGAGGGACATGAGAAAGATTAATGGCATTTTTAAAAATGTGCAGTTTGTAGATTCCCAGGTAGTGACCTCTATCCCAAGAGAACACACACATGTGAACATAGATGTGCATGCTTAGTAGCATGAAGTCAGAGATGCATGAGCTGTGCTAATCCTAAATTATTAATGTGTGTCCCTCTGCACATAAGCACATCAGGTAAAAGAGAAATTTCATTCCCCAGACAAACTCTGCCACATGTATTTACACTGTTGATAGATATACCTCTAATTCCTGTATGAATATATGGAAGAAATGATATTGCAACTCACATGAATGCTCAGAAAGTCATACTATGTCTAATCACAAAGAATGTGCTCTATTACGGACTTTTACTGATTTCTAAACTTCATAGTCTATTCAAATTCTATGACGAAAACCAGCTCTGAGTGAAAACACTTTTATCCCTATTTTTTTTACATCTAAGACATTTTTAACGTTTAAATATGTTACATATTATCCTATATTAAACTTAGTCCTTGTTATAATACTCAAATTTTTAAGAAATAGTAATAATATCAATATTCTTAAAGCCTGGAACATATACACCAGGAAAGACGAATGTTTATTGTGTTATCATTATCACAATTATAACTAATTAATAGATAAAGCAATCATTAAGACAAGACAGCTGGGCTCTTTTCAAACTAAAGAACAAGAAATAAACACAGGAACTGTGAGCATTAATATATTTCCTCCTAGTGATATCCACTATAGAAGACTTAAAGGGCAGACAGTGAATCATTTGTTTATTTAAGTGTTGACTAAATGGAACATAGGCTAAGTTCTGAGCTGACTTTAACGTGTTTGGAACATTTTCCAGAGTCCATTTCGACTGTGTCAATTACCTAGTTACCAACGTTGTTGTATTATGTTGCTTGATGAACTAGGACATCCAGCAACCCTCAAACCAGTATTACAAGCCAGGCAAATAGCATCGCATTTGGGTGACGCACAGAATCCATCACCCTAGGGAAAAACGCATGGGCTCAGAGTATGGAGTCTTTACATGTTCCATAAGATTTCCGCATAACGTTTTAAGCTGATAGAATTGTAAGCTGGAAAGTGCCAGCCTATGAAGCCATCTCTTCAGAAAAAGTACTACCACCCCATTGTCACTCCCCACAAAAATAAGACTTTTTCAAAAATGTTCTCAGAACACTACTTAAAATACACAGTGAGGGGGCATTTTGATTTATAGGGTGGGTTTTTTTTAACCTTCTTTTGAAATTTCTTAGTAAATTCTGAGTATATCTAAGTGCTATGGGAATGACAGATTCATTATGTTTAACCGCCACACTCACCTCAAACTTCTCTAGCTTTAAAAACAAAACAAAACAAAAAAACAAGTCATGTATTACTTTAAAAGACTCCTGTTTAAAGCACAGCACAGCAGGTCATGATTTAGCACATTAAATTCCACCATCAAGGTGGATCTAAATATTGCACATATAAAATATAGCTCCAACAGCATGCACACATTGCTGCAGTAATTCCAACATAGTACAGTTACCGTGTGTGCATCAAGAATGCAAGGCTTTGTATTATAGAACAACTCTTACTCTGTAGGTAGCCTCATAATAACTACCAAAGAATTACACAAATCAAAATATGTTACCTTTGTTCAAACAATACAGCTGCTCATTATATAACAGAAAACACCATCCTCAATCGCTCAGGAACCAAGATAGTGGTGGACGCTTTGAGTTGAGGTGGTGCAGAATGGTTTGAGGCAAAACCGAAACATATTGTTTAAGTAAACCTTAAGGGGAGGGGATCATATGCGCAATTGATGGATTCTTTCTCTCTCTCTCTCTCTCTCTCTCTCTCTCTCTTTTGGTATCGTCTTCCACAATTCCTCCCCTTACCCCTCCCCACCACTCCACAGTAAACAGACTGCTGGTATTAAAGGGCTGTAACTCCAATACCTCCCTCTGCCTTTTCCTTTCTTGCTAAACTTTATAAAAATCTAATTTTGGAGTATCAGACCAACATTTATTGAATAATAAAAAAACTCTCATGTCAGACATGCCTATGGTTTGAAATTTATGCTTGCAAACTTTCTAAAACTTATTAATTAAATCAAAACTGAATCCAATAAACTTGCACGATGCTAACCGAGCAACATATAGCTTAATTCGTCTAGTTTTACCCTGGAAAATACTTAAGCAAATGAACAGTTGTTGAAGGAGGAATCTTCTGGGTACAGATGAAAGTCTGTAACTCTCCCAGTAAAAAGCCGAGAACAAATAAAGCAAATCAAAACCATGAAATGTCTAAGAAGAGAACACTCCAAGAGTCCGGACAATACAGAATACTTTTAATAATTATAAATGTGCTAGTGACTCTGTTTCCGCTCTAAGATACCACCTTTCCAGGGTATATTATTCTTGAGGGACTCTCTGGGTCTGTAAGGGGTGAAAATAACTAACTCACAGATGAAATTTGGTATTAGAGCAAAGACTTAAACCTCAAGAACAGTTTGTGCCACACATCGCTACTCAGTTCTGCTCCACAAATGGGAAGGAGGGCCCCATGTCTGGGTGGAGTAGCTTTTCCCAAGGAAGGAAATACTGACACAATTTTTTTTTCTCCCCAGAAAAGATTTTTCTGTATGCCAACTTCTGAAGTTGGCCCTTGTCAATCAACGTGATCAAGGTGTCCCTTAAGCAGACAAAGTTATGTTTCCCTGTGCAAATTGTACAGGAAAGAAAAAGATTATTAAAATGCTATATGATAAGCAACATTTAAAGATGCCACTTGAAAGTCTCAGGATGGAAAGATGAAAAACTTTCAGTAGGAACACACTGAACCTTGAAACTAATGCTTTCAAAATAAAACTGCATTTTGGTAACATTTCATCTATTTTCCTTCCTCTGCACATAAAAATGATTAATATCACAATTAAACTTCCATATTTTAGACTCTTGGTAACAGGTGTGGCATTCTCTATATAAACATATTCATTGACCTGTCACCATTGATAACCTTCATTAATTAATCTCGATTGAAATGAAACCTGTTTTTTTCCCTTTCAAATAGTAAAGAAATAAGGCAATGCAAACACCCATTTCCCCCTCCAGACCCCAAAATGTTTAAATTACAGTAACCTCCTATTCACCAGCCAACACAGAGAACAACTGAAGAAATACAGCAGAGCTCAGCAGGAAAAAGTTTTAATAACAGATTGAAAAACAGGAATAAAAATAACTATCAACAGAGCTTTTCTTCCTCAGGCTACAAGTCCGTTCTTACTTGAACTTTTTTTTTCTTTTTCAAAAAAAAAAAGTACTTTGGCCACCAAAACCAATGCAGAACATTATTAAAAGTTAAAAGCTACCAATTACTTCTGCCTGTTCTTTTAAGGCAAAGTTTGGCATGACGTCAGTTGGTTTAAAGAAAACAAGAGAGGGAGAGAGAAAGAGCAGGAGAGAAAGTTTCCTACTTGTATAAACTGAACACCAGGGAAGGTGTCTAGCCACTTGTAAAGTATTTACTGCAGGTCTTTAAAGAGCTGGCAACATTTTAAAAATCAAATTTTTTATTATTATTATTTGAATGCAACATGTTGAATGGCCAACCTTAATGTCTGTATTTCAATGATACCTTCAAATCAAAAAATTATTTAAGTGATGCTTCTGATCTGAAGTACACTGATAATTTCATCTTTATTTTGGGAGCTTGAAACTGGGCTCTGAGGGGGCAAAAAGAGGTGGGATAATAAAAGGAGCTCAGAGTGGCAGTGGTGTGAAAGTTCCAACAGCGGTAGTTACTAGCAGACTTCTTCTCTTAACTAGTTCTTAACAATTCAAATAATTTGCAGTGCTTAGCAAATTCAGTAAAAGGGTTTCCTTGAGCCCAAAGATCTCTTTCTAACCCAAATCAAATTCCACATCACTATACCCTACAGAGAAACAAACCAAAGTTTTGAAATTCACTTCCCAAGAGTAAGTGCCATCGCGTGATAATAAAGACCCCCAAAGTGGCCATAATTGTATCACTTGAGGACTCACTTATTGAGGTCATCTATAATAGAATATTTGATACAAACAGCTTTAAACCAACTTACAAGAAGAAACCAACTTACAGGAGAAAACAGGCTGTTCTCTACCTGCTATTGAACAGTAGTCTAAAAACAAATCTTGGTGTTTTCCGATACTTCAGTAGACTGATAAAGACTTTAGGAGACAAGTGATTTTGATAATAATAAAAACAACTGCTCAGTCCTTAGAATGCAAACGATTGTGAAGCATATTAAATCTTTTCTATACATGAGCACAGCAAGCACACTTGGGAAATGGTGCTGAATTACCGTTGATAAAGTCAAGATAAGTGTCCACTAAATCCCATAAATCCTGTTATGACAACACAATTCACTTCCATCTATACATCCAAATAAAATGTAGCTAGCCTATAGTTAAGAAAAGTCTAACCAAGTCTGTATATAATATCCATTCCCCCATATATTAATAAATAATAAATAGGAAAACCTAATAAGAATAATTAATTATCCATAATATTAACAATCATAACTAGAAAATGAAGGAAAAGAAACCTGTTACCTGAAAGCTGGACCAAGGATGAACGTCAGAACACAAGCTCATACAACTTTCCTATTCTTTATCAAATTGATTGTAACTCATGAGCTACAATATTTGAGACAGAACTGTCTGAGTTTATAGTTTTCTATGCCTGCCAAAAACAGATGCAGGCTACCACACTAGCTGTCCCAAGGAAACTAAATTAAGCAGAGGCAAATACCAAGTGGAAAGTTGTCAGTGTGTTGAATGAATGGCTTCATTTTACACATCAGAGAATATCTTCACGAGGTTACATTTTAACGGGAGCCAGGCATTTTATTTTAAGTTCATCACTTATTTCAAAAATAATAATTTCCCTTGAAATCAATTATAGACACCTGTCCACAACTCGGTGAAAGTCTGTTTTGTTCCATGTACAATAGCACAATGTTCTGATATTATTGTTTGCTCTCGAATGACGTATTAAAGTAATAATAATTGTAATATGTCAATAATTATAGAAAATATCAGGAAGCCAGTTATCAATGTTGACACCAATTTCAAACTCAAATTAAGTTCTATCTTTTAAAAAAATCTGTTTGAAGTTCTTTAATTTTTTTCTGTAATGTTTATTTACTTCCAAACAGATAACATAAGAATTTGCTAAAAGAGTTTACTCACACCCTTGTCTTATTTCTTTAATAGACAATGTGTATATCTTTAGAAGCAAATCATGCTTTCTAACTATATGTAGACACATGTACATCTAATAATAATAATAATAGCAACATTAGTAAAAGCACCATTGAAAATACTAGGATCTTAAAAAGCAGCTTTCCCACTGATGCATTCACTTCCGTGTTTGGAAGGTTTTCTTTATGAATCAAGATCTCTTTTTGCAACTTACTGAGACTTCCACTGAAAACTAGAAGAAATTCAGGACTGTTTCATAACTTACAAGTTACAATAATGGCAAAAAAACAAGTCAGGGTCTATATAGGTCACTTGTGATTAAATGCACACTGATTTGGATGCCAAACCAGCTTGTATGAAAGTATACAGAAATTTCTATTAAAGTGTTCACAATATTAGTAGTCAAAAAGCTCAGGATTCACAGCCACTCAGGAACCCTCCTCCACACCTTTAATGCTGGCTCTAACAAAGGACGAGCTACCCAGCAGCACGAACACGAACAGAATAGAAAATTCCAGAGTGACAAACTTTTTTGCTAGGTACTTCCTACCAGGTATTCGGAGAGTGTCAGACTTACTGATCACGGCTGTAAAAGTATTCCACGCACACATAGCCTAGCAGGCAAAAAAGCATATTGGGAGACCATCAATATCAACTCACGAAAAGTAAAGAAGATTTTGCCCGTACAGTCCTAACCTGATGACGCTTCTCAATGCCTTACATTTAGAGAAATCACGGCTGCACATAGTCATTGTGACTCTATTTCCTGCTTTAAGGTTCTACTTCCACAGGACTACTATCCAGAAATAATCATCCCCCCAGCATATTCCAGCCCCGTCTATTTAACCGATTGGAGATGTTTCAGATACAAGCGTACCGCTTTAAAAGGAAGTTATGAAATCTACCGAAGGATAAACTCAATGAACATGGAAGTTTAAGTTGGGAAGTCTGAGCATGCCACTAATAAACTTTCACTCAAAGGTAAAAAGAAAAAAAAAGAGAAAAAAATTCTCCGAATGCTGGTATCATTTCCAGACTGTCCTGTCAGCATCGAAACTTACAGGAAATGCTTCATCTTCCCATCCAAACCCTGTATTTATTCACAACCCTGTCATACTTGGGGAAAGGAAAAGTGGAGGAAAGCCGCATGGTGATTATTTTAGAACCTTTGCTTTTCTACACAAGTGCTACCCTAACTGGAAGAGCCTCAGAGGCAAGTGAACAGCGGGTAAAAAAAACTGCCCAGCTGTGAGATTAGAGACTTTGATTCTCATTCTGCCCAGCCAAGGACCTGCTAGCCACAGGACTTTGCTGATGGTCCCTAAAGTGGTTAACTCTGACAGCCTTTTCTAAATGATCAACTTTTTCTAAAACCTGCAGAAAAGGATCTCTAGAGAGACTGGTGGGTTTGGGCTCAGAAGTTTATAACACTCTGAAGACTTAAGCCATGTTCTCTCCCCCCCCCAGCTCCCCAGGAATCAAATTTAAGCAACAAGGCCTAGAAGGATGACTTCTTTGTAATCTTGTCTCAGGCCCTTATCTGAATTTTGTCTTTGTACTGAGAGAGCTTACAAAAGTTCAATGAATCGGTCTAACTTGTGCCTGATTATACCTCGGCCCCTCTCTCTTCACTTACCTTGCTTAAAACTCTAGCGGTGATTTCCCAAAACCGGATAAGGATGGATATTCTATCTTAGTTAGGATTCATCATTAAATCCATGGCTCTTACTCAAAAACTTTCAAAGGATCAAGTCTGAGGCCTAAAAAGATACGGGGATGTCAGCCAGGTCTTAAACTGGAGTCAGCCCGAGCAAGATTGTCTGAGAAGCCCCAGCAAGTCCTCTCTGGTCCTCTCACTTCAATGGCTTTAGAGTCCTAGAGCTGTAAAAACAGTTAGTGACTTCCCTGGCGAAAGGGGAAACACCACCATCTCAGACAGGTACTCACAGAAAAAAAGCCTTCCCAGCCACAAAAACAGCTTTGCACTTCAAACGGCTTCCACCTCTGCTTCACCCTCAAATTATTCATGGGGTCCTATAATCCTGGAGTTATTGGGAGGGATAGAGGTGTTTGCCTTGGCCTCTCAAAGATGTGTTTCAGACTCTACAGTCCAAACAGGAACTAGACAGAAAGCAAAGAGCCCGTCTGCCTGCATGTCCCACCGCTGTCAGTCGTTTAATCACCAGCCAGTGTCCCCTGACCCGCTCGACACATGGCGCATCAACCGCACCGCAGAGGAAGTCTGCCCCTTGCTCAGCCCCTACGGAAGCTCCCTGGCTGCAAGGCCCTGCCTCATGGTACCGACAAGGCACAGACCCATGGGCCCAGGCAGCCCTGAGCTGCCCAGAGACTGGGCTACCAGGGGATGCCACACTCTCTCCCTCTAGCCCAGCTGGGCCTTTAAGGGGAAAAAAGTTTGAAGCCTGGCTTTGCAAACTAAACTCTTCACAACCAAATCCAGTCTATGCTGTTTTACCACTTGGAGGGCCACTCCAGGACCCCTCTTGAAGACCCTCCCGACCCTCCCAAGTTCACCCAACTTACTACTCTGCATGCCGGTGCCTAGTTTGCTCCCCGTTTGTCAGGAGCCCCCAGAAAACTTG